>JAODAL010003933.1:0-164902 GCA_025379985.1 Phyllomedusa bahiana | reverse complement strand
CAATTTTTGGGACAGAGAGGAGCGGGGCCCCCAATGCGGATTGGTCTTTCAATCTGGGAGGAAATGTAGCGCATACGGGAGCAGATAACTTCCAGCACAGGCTGTGGGCAAGGACAGAGATAATGTCTTAAAATCACCTATTAAAACAGAGTGCAAATCTTCCACTATACCATGCAAGTTAAAATCGATTGCAGCTTTCCAAATTTAGTATACAACATTGTAATGCAGTAAAAAATAACCCAGGTCAATGATAGATCTGTTAGCAGACTACGCTGCCCCACATAAGGGCAGTAGAGTATTGAGATAGGCATACTCTGCATTTGGCCACAATGGCGCACCCATACACACAAAAAACAAACAAATTGTGCAATTTAGTTCAAATGTGCTATCAAAAATTACACTGAACACCTAGCTATGAGTTCTCCTACACCTGCCCTTCTCACATATACATCATCCATCATTGCCAAAAAGTGGTTGGGGGAGGCAGCGTAAGCCTTCTTCTCACACTGGACACAAACTATGTGCCCGATGCCTTTGGTAATTACTCCTATTAACCAATAATTTTGCACTTTTTTTTGGCTAGTAAAAGAGCAGGCCTGTCCCCTTTCTGAGCTGCCCTTACATAAGGCAGTATAATTCTATGGCAGATCTGCTTCACCTGAAAGAAATGTCTTAACAATGAAGAGTTATACAAGCATTATTATAAATGATCAAAAATAGCGAGGATCAACTCACCCCGTTGGCTCCACCAATGAGATGAGTCTCATCTACAATGAAGAGGCTGACGTTTTGCACATTTTTACGCTGCTTCCAGCGTCTAGATAAGATGTCCCATTTCTCTGGGGTGCTGATGATAATATTTCCTTTACCGAGGAGCTTGAGATCAGTGCTGGTCTCACCAGTCAGCAAGACGACCTTTTTATACAGTCGGTCTTGAAACTTCTCAAACCAATCCATAAACACCTATAGAAAAGGAGAAGAATCTGTTAGAGTGCTGCTAGCACCTTCCCCCATAGGGACACCACAGGGCAGAAGTGAAACATGCTTTTCACCAATTAAAAATAACCCTACCCAAATGTTGGTGCCACTGACTTAATATATTGTCACCTGCAATACCTTATTGTCATTATTAACCATTAGGCTAGGTTCACACGGCTTAAATGCAGGGCGTAATTACGCCCCGCAACTACGCCCTGTGGCTGGGAGCGGGGGGGCGGGCACCTCGCCGGCCCATAGACTTGCATAACCAGCAGCGCGTATACGCCGCTGGTAATTCACATGTTTAATTATTTTCCCGCCGGGTATTCGCCAGAGAGGGAAGAGGAGAGTAAACCATACTTCTCTATGAGAACTGTGGATTACCGTAATGACTGGGATGTATTCCAGCCGTAACTTGTGCACTCCGGCACGTAATTACGGACTGAAATACGTCCAATTTTAAGCCGTGTGAACATAGCCTTACTTAACCAGTCCCTGAGCAGGCTGTTTACCCCTCTTTCCTGACCAGGCACGTTTTCATTTTCATAGTACATGCAGGTTTGAACGCTTTTTTGTGCTCAGTTATTTTATGGTTATTATACTGATTTCTTTGCTTTTTTTTTTGTTTTTTACCGTGACAAAGTTAACTTGATTTTTCTGTATTTTTTTCTCTTACTGTGGATGTTTCTTAAGGAGGGAAAATAGTTAAAAGGGGAAAAAAATATCAAGAAAGTTTTCCTTTATGCCCTAAAACACTTTTATTGAAAAAGAGTAATCCACACCACCTAATACATTAAAGGTTTTTCCCATCAGGCTGTTTCACAGAGCCTTCTCTTCACAGCCCGGTTCAGGCTCATTCCTCCTATTTAGGCTGTGAGCGGTTCTTCAGCAGTGACCGACATTTCAGCTCTGTCATTCCTTGCCAAGGCTGTTAGCGGGACAGTAGCGATGAAGAGATTTTAACAGCAGGGCACAAGCCTAAGTCAAAGGGGGGGGCTTGTTCACAGGGTTTTTTTGGGGGAGAAAATTTTTGCGCCGTTTTTTGTTTAAATAGGGGGGGAAAAAATGCCCCCCTTTAATTACAGAAACCCCAAATAGTTTCCAAGAAAAAATTTATGGATTAGGGCCCCCTTTCCCCCCCGCTTGTACAATACAATCGTTTTGTACGCGCGGGGGGGGTTTGGGTGACGTCAATTATTTGCACGAATACGCCCCCGAAAGAAATTTTGCAGGTCTTTTGGGGCCCGGGCGGGTTGTATGCAAACAAAACATCATGTAAAACATACCCTAAATTTGGTTTTCTGCCGTCCCTACAGCAGGTTGGGTCACCCAAAGTTTGGGAAACCCTGGGAAAAACTTTTGCAGACAAGCAAGAGATAAGAATGCTCAAAACTCTAAAAGGAAGCAAAACCTAAAACCCAATTTGTTTTTGAAACCCTCTTTTTTTTCCCAAATGCTCCCTTTTTTTACAGCTACATCAGTGTGTCTTGGGGAATACCATTTTTAAATTTTCCCAAAAGAAAAATTTCTCCTTCCCTGCCTTTATTTAAACCCGAAAACAAGAGATAAATTTCGGGGCTTGGGGAACTTTTATCACTAAAATTTCAATTTTTCTGAAATCGGGTTTTTACATACTGCCCCGTTTTCAGAAAACACGGGACTTACATAAAGAGAAAGTGGGTTTCCCTGAAAGTGAAGATTTTTGGGCATAGATTTCCCAAAATTGAATTATTAACAGCTTAAAAATAGGCTAATGAATGCCCCAAAAAAGGGTAAGGGGGGTTTTTAATGCCCCGGGTGGGGTGGTTTTGGGGTGGGGGGACTTTATTAAATGTTTTCCCGTTTTCCAGAGAACGGAAACACCAAACAGACAAAAAATCTAATTACGGGAAAAGGAAAAAAAAGAAAAATTTTCTTTAAAAGCCCTTTGGGAAACCCGGGGAATTGTAAAAAGAAAAAAACATGGGATTCAAAGGGTAATTTAAAACCTTGCGTGTTTGGGGGGAAAGTCTATGTCAAAAGTAAAAGGTGGGGGGGGACCAGAAAAGTTTCTAACAGAACATGCAAATCATAACTAAAAGAAATTTCAGAAAAAATCCCAAAAAACAAAAGGCTTTCAAAAACAAAGTAAAAATTTCCTTAAAGTTTCTGTGCGGGAAATTTACAGGGGGAAACCCCAAAACCCTTTAAAAGCAAAACCTGTTGGTTGTTTGTTTTACTGGGGAAAAGTTTTTCAGGATGTGATGAGGGGGGAGGAAAAATGCGCTTTTACTATTTTGGGTTATATGATTAAAAGAAAGGTTTTGGGGGAAAAAGTAGGGGAAAATTTAAAAAAAAAAAGGGAAAAAAGCCCTGCTTCCCCCGTCCACATACTGTAAATTCCCAGTTTGCCCTATGCACACATTGATCCGGGTAAGCGGTCAATAAAAGGAATGGGGGCCCCGGGGTAAGCGGGAGTTCCTGTCTCTTAAAGGGGACCCCATTACATCCATTTTTTTACATGGGGAAAGCCCCAAAATTTTGGAGAAGTAGTTTAAAACGTCTCAAATAGATTCATAGAAAATCGGGCCCAAATTTTTGGCAAATTAAAGCCCTTGTGTCAAAAATTTGGGCCCCGGGTTTAGGGCGATGCTTTCATCCCCCAAAAGTTTAGAGGAGAATTTGATGGGGGTTAAATTTAAAAGAAAAATTAAAATTCATAATGCTTTTAAAATTGGAAAAGCAAACCCACCCAAAAAAACAAACCCTAGTGTTTCTTTGGTAAACAAAAAAGGGATAGGCTCATTGTTAAGGGTAAAACCAGGTCTCTCATTTACATGCTATACACAGCATGCCTCAAAAGAAAATTACACGGGAGGACGTTTTTGGGGACCTTGGCCATTTTCCACCCCTCCTCATGCCCCAATATCCCAGGGAACGTATATTATTTTGAAAAAATAACACCCAGCAGGGAAGGGTTTGCAGCCCCGATTTTCCCCGGGTTCCCCATGCGCAAAGTTACGGGTTTCCCCCTTTTTAAAAATGGATTTTCCCAGTTCAAAAGAAAAAAAAGTTCAACTCATTGCCCCTTTAATTTTTGATTTTTCGGGTTTCTTTTTTGGCTGCTTTACTTTTTTTTTAAATTAAAGCTTTCTGAATGATATAAGAAGAAAGTCTCACAGAGCTTTCAAAAATAGTGACCCATCAGGGTTTGCCTTTTTAAACCCCCAATTTCCCCTTTTTTCCCCCAAATTTTTAAAGGGGGCCCAAATTACGGGAGATACTTTTTTTACTGGTAATACATATTTGAGACAGTGTTTGTTTTTTAATTTTTCTTTTAAATTTTGGGGGGTTTCTTGGAGGTGAGGGGTTCTCTTTACAGGAGCCCAATCATTTATTTTCTTGCTTTTGTACTCAAAATCAACCTATATAATCGAGCCCGATTCCCTCCTCCATCACATCCTGCTCGTTATGGTAGCAAAAGGCACCTACTTTAAAAAGTTGTTTTGGCCCCTCCATCACTGTGTTAATCAGGACACTTAAAAATGGAATAGTTTCTGGCATATATACAAGTAGAATTTAACCCAAACACTGTCCAAAAGCTTTGTCCCTGCATGGGAAAAATTTTGGGTACATTACGTCCCAAATTTTAAAAACATATTGGATTAATTCTTAAAATGACACCCCAATTTATAGACAACAGAGAGAAATAATTGCATGTTTTGGGTACGTGGAAGTCAAAAATTTTTCAGGGTGAGAAAATACAGTATTGGGGCTGTTATATATGGCGGGGGAAAATTAATAGCGTCCAAGTGGTTAGATAAAAAAACCTCCATCAGAGAGGGTTTTTAAAGTAAATTGGCTTGATCGCATTGGAGGAGAGGGTCCTCAAAAGAGGAAAAAAAATGAAAAGTAAAATAACGTATGGGCCCCAAAATGGTGGTACATTGGTTTCTTGCTTCTTTAAAATTAGTTGAACAGTGTCGGGGATCTCGTGTAAAATTGCCAGGACAATGTTTGTAGGGTTTGTGTGGATGGGGGCCCCGTCCGATAGCCAGTTACGCAGGGATATTGTTTGACTGCTAATAATATTTAAAGGGTTGTTAACTACATTGTTTATTTCCCTCAGTCCGTTTTTCTGGTTTCATTTGAATTCAGGGGCGTGTTTAGGGATTTTCTAGGGCAGTAGAAGCCAGGTTGTAGTTAGAAACCGTGTGGCGCTATCAGGATATTTTAAAAACAGGTCTGTGCTTAGCGACCTGGGGTGATGCAGCCATACAAGAGGGGATATTGAAATAGGTGGGGGACACTGTTAAGGCATATATTGTAAGTGACTTGTTTTTTTAAAGTCTTTAATAAAAAGCAACCTTATAGTGAGACAACCCTTTAAATACTACCTGTTTATAATGCAAATGCAGTTTTTTAGTCTGGAGTGGATGGGAGGTGGGATGGGGTTTTTTTTGGGGTTAACAGTAAAAATTTGGTCTGAAAAGGTCAAAACTTGTTTTTTAAAAAATTTTATATGACCCCTAAAAAGTGAGTAAATTTTTTTATTGCATCTTGACAAACCCGCAACGGTTCAATAACGAATGTGATGATGCAACGAATTATGGGGGGCAGAAAAGTCTGTGTGCAGTGTTGTCAATGAAAAGGCCCAAAGCCACTTAATAGGCAGAGTGGTCCCCTTGCCTTTTAAAAAGCACCAGAGGAAAAACAAAACCCCACTGAACTCCAACAAAAGGGCTGGCAGTAGGCCACGGGGGCGAGTATTTTTTGTCCAAAAAAAAAGTTTTGGGCCCTTTTTTCTTGTCACACATTGTTTAAGAATTTGGACATTTTTTTTTTTTTTTTTTATCCAGAGTAAATATATAGTTTTTTTAGCATAAATATCCTGGTCAAGGCATTGGACTCTATGGCGCTCTGCTTGGGACAAATGCCCAACAGTCTTCTAAATCTTCCTTTTTTGGTGAAAAAAAAGCAAAAAAAACACCAAGGTTTTTAAAAAATAAGCAGAGCCCCCGAAAGTGTATACTTATACAATCACCTAAATTTCTCAACAAAATGGTGCAGCATCAGGAAAGGTTTTCTACTGGCCTCGACATTTCTTTAACCCCTTTTTATTTACTCACATTTTTTTTTTCCCCTCCTTCCAAGAGCGATTATTTTTTTTTTCCATCTACAAGAATGAGGGTTTTTTTTTTGCAGGACAAAATGTCTTCCCAATGTGTCATTCACTGTTACTATAATTTACTGATAAAAAATAGATGAACTAGCGCACATCTGGACCCAAAAGAGTTAAAGGGGTTTTGCACGAAGTAAATTTTAGTGGGAAGCTTGCAAATGAAATAAACATTTTCACCCTTCATTTTTATTAAAAAAATTTTGCACCCCTTTTTTTTTTTGCTGCCCTTTAGTGATCCATTGTTTACAGCTCGTCTCCAGGGGGTGCAACCCGGGCTGAGAGCTCTCAGTCCCGGTCGCACATGCCCGACATCACTTTTCCCCCCTCGGAGCTACGGGTTTTAAAACCAGGGGTGTCCTCTACTCCGTCCCCTGTATCCCTTTGTAATTGTCAAACAGTGCAAATAAATAAAAAAATAAAACCCCAATGAAGTATGTGCATTGAAAAGAGAAAAAAAAAAATCCAAGGTTTGGTTTTTTGCAGGGACTTGAACCTAGGACCCTTGTGCCTGGAGGCAAAAACTTTACCTCTCAGCTACTCACAATGCTTTATTAAACAGACCTTTCTTTGACTAGAGAGGGGAAAGGAGGGAGATGTCATCCTGCTGGGTCACATGATATGCAATTCAATCAAATCACACACGCCCCCTTCTGAGCACACAGAGCTGATGAGCTGGACACAGGAGGTATGAAATGAGATTGTGGCAAAAACCCCTTTTAAAACTTCTTTATTTACAGTACATAGTTTGATAAGGGTGAAAGACACAGGCCATCAAGTCCAAACCATTTGATAATGTTGCACAATGGTTGAACGTGCTTTGGAATTTTATTTATGCACTTTTAACTGAAAACAGACGCAAGCAAAAAGACGTTACCTGTTCAGCCAGAGCCTCCATAGGAGTGATGTAAACACAACGTCCTTCTGAGTTCTGTAACAGCATACGAAGAATGGCAAACTCGGCACAGATTGTCTTCCCGCTGCCTGTGGGAGCTCCCACAAAAACATTGTCATCACTGTTGTACACGGTGTTGAATACTAGGAGAGAAAATAGAAAGAAAGATACAATATGAGATTATTAAGTAAGCAGTTCTAATATTGAACAATTCACATATAGAGAATATTAATTTAATAGACCACAAGCAAATTGATCATACTACCTTTAATAGATTAACATGAAGCCAAACTGCAAATCTCAAATATAGCCGCAGCCAACTGGCTTGTTCAACAAAGGAGTTGTCTCATTACGAGCTTTCAGCCTGTCAGTGTCCCTGGTAAGTTGAACTGAGGGGCGTGTTTCTTGGTCTGTCTGTTCTGCTCCCTCTCCCCCCTCCCATCAGCACACAGGCAGCTACGTAACTTCTATACAGGGGGGGAGGGGAGGGGGTTTGCTCTCAGAGTTCACCCTGTGTGTCTGCCTAGGTCTGTTGCAGGAGAGGGCTGATCTAGGAGTGTAGAGAGGAAGGTGAAGTGGTGTGCTAACAGAGCAGAGGGGATGCATGTGTTCCTATATCCCCTGCTTAGCTTACAAGTCTCCACATCTCCAGCAACAACAAGGGCAGTGTTACTATACTCAGGATGTGTCACTAATACTGGAGAACATAAAGTATTCACATGCCCCCTGATCTGTATAGTATTAGTATAGTCACAGTTCCAAAGACATATCATGATTATAGTAACAGACAGGGTCACTGCTGTCACATCTATCTGTGTAGAGAGCAGGAGGAAGCAGGCACACACAGGGTTAATCCAGGAAGCTCGGACACAGATGCCAGAGTCCTCCTCCCCCCTCCCTCTACTACAGAAGCATTCTGTGTGGGAGGGGCTCTCTGCTCTGACCTGTCTTCAAAGGTGATGAGTCATTCAGACCTGACAGCCAGTAAGATAAGGATCAACAGGTCGGCTACTATAGAGATTTGAGAAGCTGATGTAGTAATACTAACAGGGCTAGCTCAAAATCAGTAGGACATTTGTAATGAACATATATTGCAAAGCTGCTTGTTTTTTAAAGATCTTTTAATTAAAACCCAATCATTGTAGCGAGACAACCCCTTTAAGAGGAATCATGAAATGCACAAGTACACTGAATTTGTCTTAAAGAGTTACATGTACCCATGTCATTTACTGAAATACCAATCAGGTACTAATTACGCCACCCATAGATATAGCTAAATATGCCCATTCTAGAAAACGTAGGGCCCATCTACATGGTAAGCATTTCCAGTCTATGGGGATTCGGATCTAAAAGCTCCCCATAGATCCCCAATTGAAAATCGAGTTGAACCCAAACCTGGCTCGGATTTTCTTGAAGCTTTGGAACATGTTCAATTTGCCGTATTTCAAGAAAAAAAAAAAACACGTCCCAAACATATCTAAGTCAGATCCGCACCCAAAACCCCATAGAGATCAATGAGACTTGATTACTGTCTGTAAATCTGGTGGGGGAAAAAAAAACGACCTAAAACCCACGTCAAAGTATTCGTCGGATGACGCGATTAAAGGATTCAGAATTCGACGCGTATTTTGACATTTGTCGTGTGGACGTCCCCCTAAGCATACAATACAATGAATATTCATATGGGCCACATAGGGGCTGCAGGAGGAATACAAATGAGCTTCCCAACACTCATCACAAAATTTTGTTAACAAGTACACTGGATGGACTTCCGGGGGTGGGGCATCCAGCATGGCCGCTTTTTACACTTGCTCCTGAAGGAGATCTCAGCATCCGAGCGCTACTGCAGCCATCCGTGCCCGCAACCCCACAAAAACTGTTAAGGGCATCCACGGAGAATCGGGGCACCTGGTCCGGTGCATATGGGCAACAGGAGACGCCCCGGGAGTCCGTAGGGGCGAGTTTGCCGCGAGACACTCAGGAGAGAGGCCGCGGGCCGGGCCATCTTGGGGGGGCCGTAAAAAGCCGGGGCCCAAAATTTTTTACGGGGCCCCCTTGCAAAACTTTTTGGTTTGGGTTAACGGGTGGTTTCTCTCTTCTCTCAAGTTTCCCAGACAAGTTTGGGTGGGGGGGGTTTGGAAAGGTTTGCGGTCATAGGGTGGTGCGTGGCCCCTTCACCCCCCCGCTAGGTGGGGGAACAGGGGGGGCAACCGCTGGGACGCCTCTCGTTTTTTTTTGGGCCCAAGCGATATGCTCCTTTGAAATTTTCCCCACACGGGGAAAACAGGGGAGTGGCCCTACGGTGGAGGGGAGCGAGTTTTTCGGAAGTGCCACCAACCGATATCCGGGGAATGTGGCAGGATTAAATACCCCAAAAAAGCGAAAAGCAGGTGATGACACAACATAAAAACCCACAAGAGCAGATGTTTTTTTTTCCTACGGAAAACGCTTTGGGCAAAAGATAAAATTCCCCCAAATTAAAAAGGCCCCCCTGGTTGAGCCCCAAAATTCTGCGAATACCACTAAAAATCGGGGGGTTTGGGCGATATACTTCGGGAAAGGGGAAAACCATCAATCTATAGGGATCAGTTTTGTTGACCCTGAAGGCAGATTCATAAAACCAAAGGGGTATTTATTGAAAAACCCCACGTTACTTTTATTTTTTAATGTCTATGCACCTGTGGGGGGGAAACAAAAGTTTTTTTCCCCATCTTACGGACTTTGTCATTATAAAGTCGCATTCTAACCTTATACTGAGGGGGGACTTTAACGCGGAAACTTGACCCCAAACTGTTTTAGATCAAACCCTCAAAAGGGAAAACACCAGGGGCCCCCATGGAGGATATGGTCACGGACTTGGGGGTATTCGATCCCTGGGGGCGGTCAATCCAATTTCAGGGAATTTAAACCCTTCTATTTTTCACCCACGGGGCTTTCATTTTTCCCCCCCTAGCCCGGCCC
Source organism: Phyllomedusa bahiana (assembly GCA_025379985.1). NCBI lineage: Eukaryota > Metazoa > Chordata > Amphibia > Anura > Hylidae > Phyllomedusa > Phyllomedusa bahiana. Next base: position 154,910 of record JAODAL010003933.1, on the reverse strand, counting down.
CAGGTTTTTTTACTTTCCCTGTACCATAGGGGTTACCGACGGGATATATTCCCAATGGGCGATATCCAATTTTTGCCCCCATGAAATTATTATGGGGGGACCGCCCCTTCTGCTTAGGGCCCGGGTTTTGGAAAATTTTCCCCCCGGCCTACCTTAAATCAGTCAATGTTTTTTGGGGACTTTTTTCGGGACGAAAAAACCGGGTTTGGAAATTTCCTAAAAAGAAAATGGGTTCTTTCGAAAAATTCCCCCTCTTTGTGGGCAAATAGCGAAGGTTTGTTATGGGGCCCAAATTTTTTTTAGCTATTTTCCCAAATGAAGCGTAAAGCGCAAAAAAAAAAATTTTTCGGGAACTGCATTCTACCCTACGCCCACTATCAGAAAAGGTTTTTCCTGTAGTTTCCCTGGGCCCCGCAAACCAACAACTTTTTAAACAGAAGCAAAAAATTTCTATTGAACACTTTTCCTACGGGGGGAAACCCAACCCCCAACTTAAATTTGGGGCAAGGGAAACCCAATCTATCGCTGGGGCCATAGGAGGGGCCAAAGTTTTCTGGTGAAAAAAAACCCAAAAACCGGGCGTAATAGCACCTTTTGGGAAAATAAAACCCAAAACCTCCTCAGGGAAAACTTGACAGAAAAGGGGACATTGAGAAAGAATTTTTTGATTTCTAGGGAGTCGTATATGGGCGGCCCCCTATGACCTAAAAAAAGGGTAAACTCCTTCTTAGACAAGTTGTCTTTGCCAAGATCTGGGGAAGAAAAAGGGGAGCTCTTTTAAAAGGGCTGAATCACGGGAAAAAGGGGTGCGCGCAGGGGAGGGGGCGGGGCGAACGGGGAAAAACCCCGGGGCCCGGCCCGGGTTTCCCGGGGAATTTTTTAATAAAATGTTAAAGCAAAAATCTTTTCCCACACTGGAAAATTAAATAAAAAATGACATTTATTTCCTTTCCCTAAAGGGGTAATCCCTTTTTCCCACTAAACGCACTGTTTTACTTTTAAAAAACCCAAAAAAGATCCTATTTTTCCCCAACGTCTTAGCCCCAATCTCTCTGCGAATCAGGACATAAGGTTTTAAAAGATTTTGGCTGCGTATGAAAACCCTTTTTTTGGACCATAAAAACACCCCCCACGAAGGGTTTTAAAATAGCAAATTTAAGGAAATTTTACCAAAAAATGTTAAAAACAGCTTAACCCGGCCATAACGCACGAGATCGGAGACGCCCCCGGGTACCCGGGGGTTTTCTTACCCGGGAACCCCCGAAAAAGGCCTTTGAAAAGGGTTCCGGCCGGCCATTTCGGGTTTGTCTCTTTCCGACGGGGATTTGGGGAAGCTCTTCGTCGGCCTCCTGCCCACATGGGGCTCCAATGCCACAAAAAACCCCTTGTTATTAACAACCAGTTTCCCCCCCAATTTTATGGGACCTTTATAAGAGCTAAGCGGATGCCCGCTCTCCCCCCCTTGTTTTTTTTAAATCTTTCCAAAACCCCCCTTTCTTTACCTATAACTCAATCCCCACTATACGAAGGCATTTTTTTTCCCCAGAAGGGAGCTAAACCAAAAGCCAATTTGATGACCTTCTTTTTAATGTTTGGGAAACCCCCAGGCAAAAATTTAACTCCTATTCTGACTGATATGGGCGACGCGGGTTCTCTTTTTTTTAAAGGGATAAAATGGGGGACAAAAGCGGGGGAAAGCTTTGAAACCCCTTCAAACCACTCTGGTGGGGGTTCATAGAAAAAAATGGTGTAGCGCGGAAATAAAATTTTACTTAGGGGAAGGGGGGCCCTAAACTTACTTTTTAATTATACGCTGCAAACATTCCGGGGAATCTTGGGGAATTGGTGCCCCTTATGAAAAACGGGGCCGACCCCCCTCCCCCCTTCCCCGGGAGATTTAATTTAAAAAAAAATTTGGTCGAAACCCCGCGCCCCTGTACTTTTTTCCCCCTTTTTCCCCAAAAAATTTGGGGGCCCGGGATGGGGAAAGCACATTAATGCCAATCCCAAAACAATTTATTGGAACCAAGAGGGCCCCGAATTCCTTTTATAGTGCTTCAAAAAACGTCGACTCCCATGGAGGCTTAGGATTTCCCAATTTGGGCCTTTAAACTTGGCGGCTTTTAGGTGGTTTTTCTGAAAGATTGGATGAAAATTTACAACAGTTTTCACGGATATTTCCCACAAGATCATAAGGATTGCACGGCATCTAAATCAAAATTTTTTGGGCATTTCCCCCAATGGAGAGCCCCCTCAGACGGCAAAAGAGGATCAGCTCCCTTTTGCCGATATGGGGGGCAGGGGCGAAAGTTTAGGAAAAACTAAAAAATTTTTAAACCCCGGATTTTTCTCCATTTTTTCTCTTAAACCAAACCCCCAAATTCCAGGGGGGGAAAAAGCACAAAAAAATTTTAGAAAAATGCCCCAACTAGGGGCGAAAACCAAGTGAAAAACTTCGTACATCCCGACCCCTAAACAGGTATACTCAATTTCAGAATTCCCAAAGCCCTTTCCCCTTTTTAAAACCCCGATTTAAATTCTTTAATTACCAAACGGGTTTATTTAGTTAAATCTCGGGAGGTGAAGGGGACACCTAAAAAAATGAAGACGGGGGGACAGGGAGTTTTAAACCCGGGGGGTTTTTAAACCCCCCAAACCAACAAAACACAGCTGTGGCCCGCCTAAAAGGTATTTTTTTTGGGAGGCCCTTGAACTATGAAAAAAACGCTTTGGCCTAGCAGTGGCGGGGAAAGAGTGCGATTTCTCCCCAAAAAACGATCCCTAAAAGCACTAGCTGCCCCACTTATAAAATTTCTCCCAGGTGCTAGGTTTTGTTAATTTTTTTTGAAGGTGGCGCAAAATGCCAAACTTACACCTTATTAGGGGGCATCGTAGGGGCAGATTCCAAAATAAAACTGCTTCAAATGTGGATCCCCCCAAACGGGGACCTATATAAATTGCCTTTTGGACTCCCCCTTAAAAAAGGGAAAGTTTTGGCCATGTAACAGATTTATATACCCGTTTCCTTAAATGTTTTCCTTTGTTGCTATTTCTTCATGGGCACTGTTGGTTTAATTTTAAACGAAGGGACAAACATGACCAGGGGGAAAAAGGATATTTATGTTGGGCAGCGGCAGCACCGAAAAGCAAATTTTACGGGGTATGGCCCCAGCCCGTGGGTCCCACTCTGGACTTTTTTTAAAAGTAAACTTGATTTTTTTTAATGCGATGGATTGGGGTTTGGGGCCCCCTTGCAGAAAAAAAAAAAGGGGTGAGGAATTTCTTTGATTTTGGGTGGGAAGAATAAAATAGGACTTTTTTCCCCAAAGGGATACTAAGGGTAATAAAAAGGCGCTTTTTTGACCCAAACCCTTTAAATGATCCAGGGTGGGAAACTGGCGGGGGGCTGATCCAATAGTTTTTGCCGAGGGGAAAAGGTTTTTTCTTAAACAGAATTACGGGCTTCCGGGAATCTGCTTGGGAGGTACAAAACATGGGTTAGGGGGTTTGGTTTTTATATTGGCCTGGGGGTAGTGAGGGGTCCCTTGCATAAAACTGGGGGAAAGGGGGGGAAGTCGTGCCCCTTTAGCTAATGTTAAAAAATTTAAAAAGGGGAGCCCGAGACACACCCGAAATTTTTAAAAAATTTTAATTGGGTTTGTTTTTTTGTTTTTTCCTGCAAGCCCCCAAATTTGACCCTGTAACAAAACTGCAAATTTTTTAACAGTAAAAAATGTGTAATGTTTCCCTATTTTTTTTTTGTTAGAAACTAGCATTAAAAAAAAAAAAAAAAAGAAGAAAATAAAATTCCCCCTTTGGGCAAAATGATTAATTGTATTTTTGATATAATATTTGAAGGGAAAGTTTTATGAAAACGATTTGAAAATTTACTGTTTTAAAAATTTTTGTATGATCAAGGTTTAATTTTAAATTTAAAAACCCAATTTGAAAAAAAACAAAAAAAAAAAAAAAAAAACAAGTAAAACGGACCTTCATGAACCCCAAACAAACTTCCCCTGGGTCTGAATGGGAAATTAAAGAAGGGAAAACTTGTCTTGTACAGACTCTCAAAAAGCGCGTTTTTAAAAGGGCAGAAACGGGGGGGCCCCGGAAAATCCCAGCTCAGGGGGTTTGGGGGGGGAAATTTTGGCGTATTGGGTTTAGGAAAAAGTACTGGAAGTTGTGTTTCACAGGCGCAAACAGAAGACAAATAAGTGGAAAAACCCCCAATAGTGGGGGAACAAGGGCTACTTTCCCACATAAAAAAATTCTGCGTGTTGTGTGTGGGGAAATTTACACATTATGGGAAGAAGGAAAGTTTGCAAAAATCTAACCCAAAACCCTTTACATGAAGAAATTGATCGGGTGGTGGGCTTTTTTTTTAAAATGCCCAGCTTTTTGTCCTATGTCCCCAAAGGGTTTTTAAAACTTGGGAAGGAGCAAAAAATAAAATCTTAGTGGGGGCAGATTCTGCTGCACCCCTATTGTGGGTTGCAAAAAACTTAAGAAAAAAAAACCTTACTTTAAAGGGAAATAACAATTTGATGGTGACCTGGGGGGAGGTTCCTGGTTTTTTTGGCATTTTTTCTTTTCTTTCAATTTCTAAATTTAATGTAGTGAAAGGATACATGACGTTAAAGTTGACGTGCGAGCGGGCGGGTGGTCTTTATGTCGTGTAAAAACATCATTCCATGCTTTTTGGGGTAATAGAAAACTAAACAGTAGACCAAGGAAAAAATTTGGGAAAAGGGTTAAAAAAAATTATTCTCACTTTTTTAGCACTGTGACCCAAATTTAATAGGAAAAAAAAAAAAAAACACAGCCCACTTTTTTAAAGCTGAAAAACCCCTTTTAAAACAAATAATCCTGCCCTGAAACAAAAATTTAGGTTTGAAGTCACCGGACAGTTCCGATATGCCTGTTTTAAAAAATATTTTGCTTCCCCCCCATAAAAATAATTCTAAAGCCTCTTTTTTGGGGGTTTTTCGGGGGTTTTCGAAATTTTAAATCTGCCGAAAATCTGACAGTACCCTGTGCGGGATAGATACCCAATGAAAAAACCCGGGGTGTAGTTACACAGCCCCGTTTTTTTTTTTACTGTTCCCATAAAAATCCTGTGGAAAATTAAGCATGTTGTATATTCCGCGGGTTTTTTCCTACTTGGATTTGCCGTCGGCCCGTGCATTCAATGTACGGGGGCCGACGGCAAAACCGACTGCAGTTTTGCGCAAATCTGCGCCAAAAAAAACCAAAAACCCCGCAATGAAAAAAATTTCCGCCCAAATCCCCAAAGGGCCCTTTTTTGTCAAAAGTTGTGGGGATAGCCAAACACTGAAGATACAGATCATGAAAGGGAAAACACATTTTTCGGGTTTTCCAATAGGAATAACAGAAAAAACAAAAAAAAAAACAGTTTTAAGAAAAATTTTTTAAAACCGGAAAGGAAGTTTTTTGTTAAACATGCCCGGCGAGTAAAATTTCATAACCGTTGCGCAAAGGTTAAATTTTCAAACCAGCGGGTCTGAAAAACAACCCTAAAGAAATATTGTGGAGGCAACGGCCCCGAACACTGGTACAAAAAGGGGACAAAATGCTCATCCTGGGCGTATTTGGCTTTTAGGAGAAAATATTCATTTATGCAAAATCACTTCAAATGTCCAAATCTTCTTCTTTTATCCAAAAAAATTTAAAAGAACCAAGGGCCCTAAAACAAAAAATCATAAATTTTAAAACTTAATTTTAGCACCAGGGGCAGGCAGCAAACAGCCAAAGCAAATAGGATCATGGGTTTTCATTAAAAGGGGCTTGATGCACATGTTTTAGAACCCTTATTCTCCCATTTACAAATCCCCCTGGTTAGACCACACAGGGAAAATTGTTGGGGGCAGTTTTGGGCACCATTTCACAGGAAAGGGCATTGAAAGCTTGGAACAGGTTTTTAAAGGTTTGGGAACAAGAAAAAAAGGATTTGGGGGGGACTACAATACCCCGAAAGATACAAGATTAGGGGTATTTAGTTTTTGAGAAAAAAACCCGGGTTCGGGGGGACAAAACTAAATAGTATTTAAATTTTATTAAAGGTCCCAAAAATAGAGATGTCTTCAAGATCTATTTTTCCCAAGGGTTTAAACTAAAAAAGGGGGCCAAAAATCTACGTCTTTAGGGAAAAAAAAGTTTTTTTCATAAAATAGAAAGGGTTTTTTTACTGTAAGAGCATGAAAACTGTGGAAAAACCCCCCCTTTGCCCGAAGGGAAATTTTTTTGGGGAATTCAATAACAAATTCCAAAAAAAGGGGGTTGGGTCAATTTTTAGAGTGTAATAATATAAAAAAGCATAATGACTAGGATTTGGAGAAGGGGCGTTGAAACCCCGGGGGTTTTTTCCAATTGCCCGTTGGAGTCAGGAAAATTTTTTTTTAAATTTTAGGGCTATTGGCTTCTACAAAAAAAGGGGGAGGAGGGGGGGGGGGGGTTTCCTTCCCCAACGCTAAAGCACAAATTTGGCTGAATGGAAGGACGTTGTCTTTTTTTGGGGGTAACAAAAATAAGCAAAATTTTTTATATTATGAGCCATTCCCATAGGTTGTATAGGACAACTAGACCCTTCAAAATACTGGAAATCAAATAACATAACCCTTTTCACCCCCACTGGAAGTCGGGGGTTATAGTCAGCTCCACTTTTAAAGTGGAACGAGTGATTGGCTGTAAGTGCACAAAAAGGTTCCCCCGCTTTGGGGAAAAATTTCAGTTTTTTAAAGGGTGTTTTCCCCATCTTTGGCAAAACGAAAACGCTCACCTGTAAAAAAAAAAAAAAATATTTTCGAAGCAAATAATTAAAAAAAAAAGATTTTTAAAAATTTAAAAAAGGAAAAAAAAAAAAAAATTACGGTAAAACCCTACAACCGAAATAAGAAAAAAAAGGGAAACCCTCAGAAAAAAGGCAAATGATGCTAAGGGAAATTACTTAAATGTATATAATGAGAAAACATTTATCACCTATTTGAGGCAGGGGCGAATTTTCTGACAGCTGCAGGGCAGAACCCCCCGATCACAAACAGGTGTCCCAAAATCCCCCCAAATCTTCCCCTTTCCGTGCATTTAGGAAAAGGGGGGAAATTGGGAGCGGCTTTTAAAACCCTGCGCAAATGCTGCTCTTTTAAAATTACTAAAAGGGGTAGCAAAGATAACCTAGTTCAGCTCTTTGCTATCTTCATCAGTTCTATAGACTTTGAACGAAGCACCAGTGCACATGGTTGACTACTGCTTCAAAAAAACATTTAAGAAGAATTTTGAGGGTTCAGGGGCCCCTTTCTTTTAATGATCACTAGGGATCCCAGTGGTGGAACCCACAGAGATCAAAACACTTACCCTGTGGATAGGTGATAAATATGTAACAAGGATAACTCCCTTTAACAGGGGACCCAAAAAAAAAATGGGGCCCCTTTTTTACAAAACATTATGGGCATCACAGAAAATATCTCCTGTGCTTAGGAGCCCCTTCTAGCTCGGGCCACGGAAACGTGCCTACGGCTATGGACGACTCCACTTGGCAACATATTACATGGTCCCTTTTGTATCTGAATAGACATCATATTGCACTATATCATATGAAAAAGTCTATGGCCACTTGCTTGTGTCCCCACTTAAAACAGCTGATGGTCACGAGTCCCAATACCTGGACCTGCATTGGCTGCATTCTGGAAGCGGGGTGCACAGTTGAGAAAACACCCACAAACAAAAGATATCCTCACCTATTTCATTATGATTCAAGTCATACAGACGTTCAAATGGGAAGTTTTTCTTTTCAATCTTTTTAACCACTTCCTCTGGGAGCTTCCTGAACTGACGAAGGGGGGGGCAAAATGGGCTGCCACCTGAAAAAAAGGAAATTTGAGTTGTTTCTGTAACCGTGAGGTTTAACACAAATACAAACATAGCAGGGATCACTTACATTCTCTTATCTATCATCTTGCAGAGATTCAGAGTCTTGTCAGTAAGCTGGGCCCATCCTCGGTTCAAAACTATTTCAAATATTGCTCGCATGAGACGCCCGGCAGAAATACAAAGAAAAGGGAAAAAAAAATATGGAAAAACCCAAATTAGGGGAAGTATAAGGTCAATTTTGCAACCCCTTAATTTTTTTAGTTTTGGTTTTGGGTTGCGGACTTTCTCTGAATTTTGTAAAAAGTTACATTTTCCCAAACTTAGTTAAATTTTGAAAGGAACCCCAACCCGTGTGACAATACACCATGTCCCCCCCTCAAAAGGGAAAGGGCCTTTCCCGTTTTAAAATGTGAATTTTAGGCTTTGGGGCAAGACAATTTATCTATAAAACACACGAGTGCAGTTAGTAATGATAGTCATAAAGAGATGGAAAACTGCAATTGTGTCAAAATGTGCAATGATGGAAAACCCCTCACTTTTGCACTTGGCTCCTCTATGCTCTCTTTCACAGGAATCGGTACTCTCTCCAACAGCTTCTGTAATTCTAATTTCTCTTCCTAAAAGGGGAAAAAAGCCAAAACCTCTATAAAAAACTGCAAATTTTTCCCTTTTGTTCCAGTACACACCTGAGAGTCCCTTATTGCCCCACCTCTCGGACAGTGATGTTCTTGAACTCCGACGACAAGGAGAATACACGGAAAAAAATTCAATTCACTCAGAAATTGGGTTTAGGGAAATTGGTTGTAAAATCTCATGGAAACGGGTTTTTTTTTTTTGATGTAGTAGTGGCTAGCGATACGACCTAACTCAGTAACCTGAAAAAGAAAAGGAAAAAAACAGATCAGATAGGTTAAGACAAGGGGATAACGGATTCAAGTACACACTCCAGCTGTATGTTCTTACCTGGAAATTACCGGTCTTCTTAATTTATTTTTTGACCAAAAATTTTTTTTGGGCCAACATAAGAGTGCTGTGTGGATCAAGTCAAGCCCTCTTTGTTTTCCGTTTAAAGGGAAACAGCTTTTACATCATCATGGGGGGGTTTCCATAAGATTGGGTTTAGCGAAAAATAGTATATAAAAAGGGAGGTTTTTACCCCAACCATTCCCAGATCCTTTTTAAAAAAAAAAAGCAAAAGAGCCAATTTTCAGCGATTATTTCCCTACAGCTTTTAAAAACCTTTTTAAAGGGGGGGTCTCGCTTCAATGATTGGGTTTAAATTAAAAGGGTCTTTTTAAAAAAAAAAGACAAAGCTTTGGGAAAAAAAGTTCATTACAAAATTTTCCTACCCGGGTTTTGAGCTTTGCCCTGTTAAAAGGAGTTCATCACCTTTTTCCCAAATTTTTTATGCAGCAGACCCCGTTTTATCCTTTATCTTACTGGGTGTCAGGTCTGAAAGAATCATAAACCTTTTAAGACAGGCGGGGCAGAGAGCCCCTCCCCCACAGAAAGCTTCTGTAAATGTTGGGTTGGGGGAGGGGGGACTCGGCTTCTATGTCCGTGCTGCCTGGATTTTTAAAACCCGTTTGTGCCTTCCTCCGCCCCTCTACACAGATTGGCAAAAAATTAGGTGATCAATAGATGGGGAAGCAGTGCCCTGGTTTTTTTACTATAATCATGATGTCTGTGGAGCTGGGAACTATAAAATACTTAAAAACCCGATTGTGAAAAGTTTATGCTGTATAGGGAAAACATTGGTAACCCCAATTTGGGAGCTTCCTTTCCTCTTTCTTAAGGGTTTTGGGTTTTTTGTTGCTGGAGAAAGTGGAGATATGTAAGCTAAGGGAGAGGGGATAGGAACACTTGCAATCCCCTCCCGTATTAGCAATTATAGACCTCCCCTAAAGGGAGGGACACACAGGGGTTTAAATGCAGCAATCCCCCTGGCCTGTGTGTTGAGGGGGGGGGGGGGAGAGGGGGGGTAAAGGGCAAAACAAGCTTGCACGCCCTCAATTTTAAAATCCCCATTCACAAAACGAGGCGAAAGCTATTTAAAGGACCCAAATCCCCCTTAAATTTCCCCTGGGTTAATCCCGGTTTATGGGGGCTAAAAGGTGGGTGAAACGCCCCCCTCACTGAGCTAGCTCCATAACCCCCGGGGTGCCGTTTGTGGCCAAATTAAAAAAAGAAGGTGGATTTAAAACTACGTTTTTCGTGGCTTTCCCTTTGGGGGACTAAAAAACCCCCAACGGATAGATAAAGCTATCCCTAGTTTACCCCACTTTAGGTCCCGCCAAAAACAGAAAAAATTAAATATTAATATTAAATTATATATTTTTTTTTATATTTTATATATATTTAAAATATTTTTATATAATATATATATATTTTAATATATATATATTATAAATAAATAATTAAAAATTTTTTTATACATTCACACCCACACACACACATTTTTAAAAATGAGTGTGAACCCCCGCCCTTTTCCAAAACCCTCCAAATTTAAAACCCTTTAGAAAGCCCCGTTAATGCCAAAATTTCGGCATCTAAAAAATATTAGGGTATGTTCACAAAGGGTTAAAAAAAGGGGAAAGTAAAATTACGCCCCTGTGGATGGGGGGGGGAGCGGGGGGCCAGCGGGGGCCCCGGCCCTTCGCCCGGCCCCCTTGCTTGAAATTTCCAGTTGGGGCGTAAAACGCCGCTTTTAAATTTACATGTCAATTATCTCCCCCCCGGGGGATTCGGGGCAGGGGGAGGAGAGTAATTTCCCTAGTTCTCTTTTTTGGGAACTGTGAATTACCGTAATGAAAGAGCCTTTTCGGGCCCCTAAAAAAAAATTTGGGGCACTTCGGCGCGTAATTAAGGACCCAAAAAACGGCCCATTTTTAAACCGGTTAACATGGCCTTACAGAACGATGCAAGATCAGCTGTTTTGCAACAAGATCAAGGGATGCCAAAAAAAAGCAGGGGGTAAATTTTGAAACAAAGAACTACATACGTACTGCCCAAAAAATTTGTACAAGCGATTGCATAATTTAACTAAATATTTTAGAAAAATATTTTTTTTTTTTATCCAAAAAATTAAAAAAAAAATTTTTTTTCAATTTTTCATTTTCTTAAAAAAAAAAAACTAAAAATTTTATATTTTTTGGTTTTTCGTGGGTCCCCTAAAATTCCAAGGGTAAAAAAAATTTCTTGGGTTTTTTTTCCCCCAACTAAAAAAAAGAAAAAAAACTCAATTATAAAAATAAAAGCTTTTTGGAATTTGCCCGAAAAAAGGGGACAAAGGTTATTAAAAATAATAAAAAAAACTGCATGTACCCCCAAAATTTTCCAAAAAAAAACCCCACTTCACACCAAAAAGGAGTCCCAAACCGGGAGGGCAAAAAAAACAATTTTTTTGAAAAGAAATAGTTGCATCCCAAAATTTTAAAAATTTTTTGGTAACCAAAACCCCTTAAAAAGGGCTGAGCCCACTTATCAAGGGAAACCCAAAAAACCTAACCCCAAAACCCCAACCCCTCCCTCCTTTTACCCCACCCCCTACCTAAAATTTTCAATTTAAAAACCTAAGAAGTTTACCTTTGCATTTTGCACATTTCCTAGGACCACCTCTGCATTCAGCATGTCTGGGAGTTTGGCCACCATCTGACTCTCAATCGGTAGCTGCTGATTGAGAAGAGAGAGATAATACTGCAGTTCCCCGTGTGATGTAATGAGGATACCTTCACCTTTTGTATCATACTGAGGACGCCCGGCTCTACCCAGCATCTAGTGAAAAGAAAAGGAACTGCATTACTAGTCACATTAATGCAAAAAATATTCTGTGATTCTTTGTACCAAGTTATTCATAACGAATTGCCAAAGTGTCATTAACCAATGATACTAACTTGCAAGATATCCAGGGCTCCCAGCTCGGTCCACCTGCCTTTTTCTGGGCTATAAACCTGAGTCCCTTTGATGATAACTGTATGAGCTGGAAGATTCACACCCCAGGCCAGCGTGGCTGTGGAGACCAAAACCTGCAACCAACAATTACCATTTAGTACCAGGACTACATCATTGTATGTAATCTTACTATTAGATCCACGCTCACCTGAATGTGCTTATCGGCAAACAGGTCCTCCACCAGAGTCCTGTCCACACGAGTCATACCCGCGTGATGTATCGCAAACCCATACGGCAAGAGGTCTTTCAACTCCAGGTTCTACAGAAAAGAAAGCAGGATTTTAGATCTATTACAAATGTAGGAAAAAACCTTTGATGCAGGCAGACAATAAGAGGGCGGGATTCACCTTGCACTGTTCAGCCTCCGTACGCAGCACCTCAGTTGATGCAGAACCCTCACGAAGGAACAGACCTAAAGTGTCCTTCTCCAGGCACATATCTCTGATGGCACGGGAGGTTTTACCAGTTTCTTTCCTAGAATGGACAAAAACCAGAACCTAGGAGGAAAAGTGTGCAGAGGTCAACATACACAGATCAGCATTATAGATGTCTGAATCTGGGTGAAAATAAATCACGTAAGACATTGTGGACAGATTTACTAATCCTATCTAATACCAAGACAGTGTCAGCTTACAACTAGACAGTGTAAAAGTGTGGCGGGTTTATTATGTATGATAAATCTGGAACATGTTTATGTCTAATTTTACACCATATTAGTTGGCTTAGTTTGTTTCAACAACTGCTGCAAGACTTTGGCGCACACTGTTGCACATAAGGCCATGTTCCTTTCTACAAAGCTAAGCCCTTTGTCGGACACAGGGCCAAGTATCTAAAACACAATGAATGTGACGTAAGGCGCAAACGCCAATATGCCATTGTCTATAATTAAAGGGGCTTTCTCACCACAACAATTAGCTTTGACCCCTTAGGGCACCATGACGTACACATGCCGACACTAGGAGTGTGGAGTGTGCTTACTCCATACACAGCGCATGCCAGCTGTCAGATACAGCTGACACCGGCAGGTAACAGGAGAGATCGGAACTGGCTCCAATCCCTGCTGTTTAACCACTTAGACGCCATTGTGACTTTGGCATCTATATGAATGAGGAACGGTGCTGTGTACTTTTCCTCCTCCCGATCACTCCTTCACGTAATCTCGTGCCAAGTGGTTGCTATGGCCGGCAGAAGGCTAATGAAGACTTTCATGGCTGCCATCTTACTGCTTTAATGAATTTCTGCCACACACAGGAAGTCATAAGAGCGGCATCTTTGACAACACTCTTCTGCATTATTTACATAAAGCACAACTGTGTGCAAGCGATCGCACCCCCTTATAATCAAGTACCCTAGGGGGACTAAAAGTGTAAGTAAACAAAAAAAAAAGTTTAAAACTACCTTTATGTTCCAATTTACAAATAAAAAGACACATAATTGGTATCATCACATCCGTAAAAGTTTGATCTATTAAAATAGATCATTTATCAAGTACAGTCAAAACACTGGGAAAGAAGAAAAAACTCCCAACTTCAAAATTGCATTTTCTTTGGTCATTTCATTTGTGCTGCAGTGCAAATGAAAAAAAAAAAAAATGGAGAATTAATTTTTTTATAAAAAGTACTAAAACATAAACGTTACACATTTGGTATCACTGGAATCGTACCAACTTGCAGAATACAGATAAACACATCAATTACACCGAAGAGTGAACTCGAAAAAAACAAAACCCTGGCAATAACGCTGTAAATCATTTCCTTTCACACTCCATCCCATTTAGTATTTTGGGGGGATTTCTCAGTACATTACATGGTATAGTCAATGGAACAATTACAAAGTACATTTTGTCCTGCAAAAAACAAGTCTTTATATGTATATATAGCGGAAAAAATTAAAAAGTTATGGCTCTTGGAAGGCGAGAAGGAAAAAAACAAACGTGACAAAAAATGTATGCAATGGTAAACAAAGACTATTACCAAGTACAATGGACCAGATGTGTCAAGTGTCATTGTCCAAACTGTAATACTTGGTGCTGTGACAGTGTAGAGTACATGCTAATGATTAAGTGTTGCACGGCGCTTCCTATGCCATGACCAATTTAGTATTTGCCAAGACACTATTAAAAAGCCATTGCTAACGACACATTACCTGCGACACTACTAAGTCTGTGAGATACATAAATGTGTTGAATCGTAGCAACTGGCATAGACGCTGTCAAACAGTGCAACTACAAGTGTCAGCCTTGTCGAACAGAGGAGTTGTTCAGGTGCCAAGTCTTTAATACACAGTGGTATTTCTGCCGTAACCTACACCAGAAAACTGGTACATCTGGGCAACTTTTTTTTTTTTTTTTTTTTTTAGGAAGCCAGAGGAGATTCTATCTACTGCTTGTGTATTCAAGCTTCCCACTGCTCTTATTGCTCCAGCTGCCCTGTCCGACCATGGTGATTTCACTCTCTGCTGAGTGTCATCTCCAGCACATTAGCCTTGTGCACTACAGTTTACAAACCTCATGTCACTAAGAGTCTCCTCTAGAAATAGCAAAGCTAATATGCCAATCACTGCTGTACAACTACCTCCAACCTGAATAGGAAGTGGGAGTCTGAAACTAGCTGTGAAGTTCTGGATCTGTGAAGACACCCCTTTCAGTCCACATACACACCTGGTTTTTCCCAGCATGTTCCATGATTTTTTCATAGACGATTTCATTCATGATCTGGAAACGCTTGATAGCTTTTTTCTCTGTGATACCCACATATGTCTGTTCCAGAGGCACTGGACGGAAACTGTAAAGGGCAGGAAGGATTATAAACAAACAGCTCGATTTTAAGTGTAAGGATATGTTCACATGGCGTATTGCGGCGCATACTTCTAAAGCGCAGGGGGGCCAGACCCATTGACTTCTACTATCCACGGCATGTAAACCCCGGGAAGAAGCGTTATGTCACTTCTTTATCCTGGCGTACAATACGTCCTGCAACTACGCCGTGTGAACATACCCTAAGAAAGAGGTCAATGATAGAATATTCTGTAACCGAATAATCAGCACCCACCTGTTGTCAAAATAGAAGAGTCCTTTAGCAGGATCAACACGAAGGAAAGTAGCTACATCTTCATAGTTGGGTAGTGTGGCACTAAGGCCCACCAACCTCACATCTTCCTGAGTCATCTCTATGTTACGAATGGCTCGGGCAACTAAAGATTCCAACACAGGACCTCTATCATCGTGAAGGAGGTGGACTTCATCCTGTTAAAAAAATGGGAATGTCTGGAGTCAATCTTAGGTGAGCCTTAATTTTTTAAAATGTGAATCTGGTGCAAAGCAAAGAGCTGCTAAGTGTGTGGAAACTAACCAGGATGATCAAACGAACAAGCTGGGTGTAAGTTCTCTCGCCTCCTGTACGGGTAATGATATCCCACTTCTCTGGTGTACAGACAATTATCTGGGTTGCGTTGATCTCCTCCTTACACAGTTGATGATAACCAGTCAGCTCTGCCACAGTGATTCCATAAGTAGAGAGTCTCTGAATAGACAAGAATAAGTGTGAGGGACACAAATGCGAACCTATAGAACTAAGAGATCAATAAAGGAGAAAAAAAACAAATAAATCAATTAAAAGTTGTAATACTACAGATTTCTTACCTTGCTAAAATTGCCCACCATTTCTTGTACCAGAGACCGCATGGGAGCAATGTAAATGATTTTGAAGTTGTCAATATTGATAGTGCCATCTATGTTGATGTGCTTCCCAATCTCCCTTAACATGCACATGAGCGCTACGTTTGTCTTACCAGCACCCTAAAAGACAGATACAGAGCCAGGTCAAGGACCTGTAACTCCCCACGTTAAGTACTACCATCCTCAGAGTGTTGTATAGCAAGTACTTACAGTGGGAGCACAGAGCAGAAGATTCTCATCTGATTCTAATGCAGCTTTAAAAAGTTTGCTCTGTATCCGGTTTAATGTTTTAAACCCATCAAAACCAGCCTGGGCGTATTTTGGAAGTTTTTCAACGGACACAAGTTGCTAGGAGGAAAGAAAGAAAAACAATGAATAAATGACTTGCATTCTTCCAGCAAAAATAATAAATATACATTTTTAAAATCATCATGCGTCTACCTCGTCAGCTGCAAAGGGTTTAGGTTTCAGTGCAGGTACATGAACTTCCTCATAACCTTTCCTTTGCCTTCTGAAAGAGCCATCAGGAAGCTGGCAACGCTTGTTGGCCATGAAGTGACTTCCTTGTGCAAACACCAAATCCTCAAGGTCCAAGACTTGACGTGGAGTAAAAGACTGAGAAAGAAGGCGCATGGTAGATTAAATGGTAAAATCCTGCATCAAGGCTTTAGTTTTTTTTTTCGCCTGTAATCAATAGAAATTAAACTTACCTCCCCACCTTGCTCCATCTCCATGCTTTCCAAGTCTGTGTCCACACGGGACTGTCTTACTCTCTCCCTACGTGTGCGCTCCTCCTAAAAATAAAAAAAAGCATAGCATAAGTAACAGGCCAAGCACCTAGAAGAGGCCCATGAGCAGTCTGACTTCCAACAACCCCCAAAGCAACTTTTCTTCATGTTCCTCCCATTAAATAAAGCAGCAAGAGATATCTGCTGAAAATAAAGAATAAAGAGCCCATGCATTCTTCCGTTCTCTACAGTCCGCATGTGCATTGATGGGGTTAGGATCACACCTACCGCCTTTAATCCATTATTTCCCATTTAACAGCAAAACAATACCAACAGTAAGGGTTGTTGCTGACATAAATGTTAGGAGCCCATGTGTTACTTTGGTCAAGAAATTGCATAAACCTAATTTGTCATTTCCTCTCTCCCAGCAGCCCGGTGTCTTCGCACTGCCACTGTTATCACATGCACCCCTTTGGGTTATTATGGGTGTTCCTACTACATTTTTTCTTTTTTTAATAACAAGCTTTATTAACCCCTTAACGACCGCCCACTGACTTGACGTCGGCTGGTGTGGGTCGTTTGTCTACAGCGACGTCTTTTGGCATCGGGGTTTGTGGCACTCGGGCGCCCCAGCAGCACTGGGATCGGGGCTGTACTACACAGCCCTGATCCCAGAGAATGTCCTGCGAGTACCGGGAAGCAGGAGAACCCCCGCACCCCGGTGCTTTAAAGGGGTGTTATTTCATTGAATGGTCTTCAGAATAAGGGGACAGGGAAAACAAGCAACTTTGCAACTGGATGTCATTAGCAAAGTTGCTTGTTTTCACAGTGTCCCTTATCTTGTGTTTTTGTTTACACTGATATCCAGTGCTGGTCGAATCCCTCTGGATCCCTCCTCCTTGCATTTCACTAGCTGAGAGCTCATTTACATTCTGTACAGCCCCCAGTTGATTCACAGAGCTGTGTCTCTCACTCAGAGTAAGGGGCCGTCACTTTTTTTCTTTTTATACAGGCAGAAGAAACAGAATTACACCTGAAGGGCTTACACAATCAGGAAACAGCAAATTTGTGTCGATCCCTGCCTGACTCAGAGTTAGGGGTCGTAGAAATTTTCTATCTCCACCCCGCAGAAACTGACTGCAACAGATTCTACAATCAGAAAACATAACAGTTGTGTCCCGGTGCCTAACTTTCCTGCATAGAAGCAGATCTGTGCGTTCTTAGAAAACTGTAACACATCTCCTGCTGTGAGAGGAGAAGAGTGCTCAGTCTAGATTGAATGCAGCCTGTGGTATGTATACAGCTCTTATAAAATAAGACTGCATAGGGAAAGATACAGTGACATGTGGACTCAGAGAGGAGAGGGGAGGCTCGGTAGCCTGCATGCACAGTGAAGGGGGGGATGATGTCGCCCAGCTGGGAGGGGAAGAAACGCCCCTGCATCTCCAGAGCTGAGAAGCTAAGAGCAGTGTGAATCAGCCGAACTAAGGAAGCGATACATCCCCTTTAACCCTTCAATTGCAGTGGATCGTCACCGCAGCGCAATCAAAAGGTCTCTCTGCTCTGTCGGGTGACTGGAACACCCGGTGACCCGACAGAGCACGGGGAACGGCTGCACAGTCAGCTCTGGGGACCTAGCATGGCCCCAGGGCTGTCTGTGTAACAAGCCAGTGACCAGGACAGACCTTGTGCTGTCCTGATCACTGCCTGACACAGATTATAATGTATTAGCATATATGCTAATACATTACTAAGTGTATAAATAAAAAAAAAGGTAAAACAGTTCTCCCTTTATGGGATTTTTTAAAAATTAAGTAAAAAAAAAAAAATGTAAAAAAATGAATAAAAATAAAAATATTTAATAAGAAAAATTTGTGCATAAAATTAACACACACAAAAAACCCCTACACATATTGGGTATCCACATACCGTAATAACCTGTAGAATTAATCTAACAAGTTATTAAGTGGGGAAAATTGGGGAAATGGTGTTAAAAAAAAAAAAAAAAATGAGAAAAAGTTCTGCAATTATTTATAAGTGAACTAAAACTATTCCCCCATTAAGTACAACTTGACTGGAATAAAATGAGCCCTCATACAACTACGTCATTGAAAAAATAAAAAAGTTACAACTGTTGAAACGCAAGGAGGCAAAAACGAAAAAAATGTTCTGGTCATTAACTACTTTTCAGACCAGGGGCTTAAGGGGTTAAAGGAAACAGTCAATACAGACAAGGAGTGAATCTCAGTACATTCCGTTATAAACAATCAAGCAAATATCCATATTCAAATTCTTGAAATTCAAGTTTTTTCTTAATTTGTAGCTTTTTGAAAGCGACATAAAAAATGATATATATTTCCAAATGGGTCGCCACCACTTACACGAATCAGATCCTCCTTTTCAGTTTCCTGTAACTGATACAAATATTTGGATAATTCCGAGTCTGATTCCATTTTACTCATAATTCTCTCTTTTTCAGCCTCACTCTGAGCACTGGCCAGAAGCGTACAATACAGGACTGAGGAGAAAAAAAAACCAAGCATTTATTATGTTCACTACAAGCTACACAAAGCTTCAAACTGGCAGACAAGGCAAGAAACGGATGTATTACTATTAATAAAAAAATATAGATCATCCTACACAGAAACCTAAAGGTTACATTTTTTAATTAATTTACAGTAGTCATTTTTAAAAATAACTGATCATTGTAAAATTTTCATTTGCTGACGAATTACATGAAAACTGGGATCCAGCCACAAAGGAATACTCACTCATCATGCGATGCTGTCTCAGGACTTTAATGAAATCAAAGGTGTTGAAACCAAGCAGCAGAACCAGCTGATTTTCACATTCCCGATCATCTCCAGCAGTCTGGGAAGAAAGGGCGACCATTAATATTCACTCCAAACGTACAGTTCTTGATAACTGTAATTCTTGGGTAAGTTCATACGGGGCCAATACACAGCAGTTTTAAAGGTTAAAAATCTGAACTACAAGTCCAGAGCAAGCATTTTACACTTCCTTCACAGGCCATGGAAAAATCTGCAGTGAATCCTAAGTGAATTTGGCTAGTGTGCAAATCCACAGCATGTCAACTTACAGTGCAAACTTTCCCCACTGACCGACTTCCCTGTCAGTGATTACCTTTACAGTTGCAAATTCTGCTGCGGAAAGCAAAATCCATATATGCAACTGTGCATTGTTAACTCATCTACTTTTATTTTTCTTTAAGACTCCACAAAAGAAGCTGCAGTAACAAATCCACACAATTTGGTGCAGAACTGTAGAAACTTAGACTGAAAATGTGCAGCATTTCTATCCTGTGGTAGATATACCCTTAGGCTGTGTTCACATGGTGTAATTGTGGCGCGCATTTCGCCGTGCATTTGCGCTTTAATACGGGTGAGATGCGCACCGCAATTACAGTCATGGAGAACTATGGATTGTGCCTCCTCTCCCCGGGCGTACTCCGCGGGAGTACGCACCGATCAGCGCAACTCCCAAACACCCGCTGTAAGTGCGGGGCGTACTGTACGCCCCGCAATTACGCCATGTGAACATAACCTTACAGTTACATAAAGCAACACTTTTGGTCAAACAAGTTAAACAAAACATTACCTTTCAACATGAAGGGACTGTGAAAGACCTTTTCTAAATATATTGCTTTGTTGATTTTACTTTAGTCATTAGATAACAGTGTTTTTACATGCTTTTGAGCTCACATGTTGCTCTGGTAACCTGCCTAATCAGATAACAGATGTCCGTCTGG
The DNA here is from genome assembly GCA_025379985.1 of Phyllomedusa bahiana. Taxonomy (NCBI): domain Eukaryota; kingdom Metazoa; phylum Chordata; class Amphibia; order Anura; family Hylidae; genus Phyllomedusa; species Phyllomedusa bahiana. The sequence goes on along the minus strand of JAODAL010003933.1, from coordinate 134,902 downwards.
TAGCTGGAAATGCAAAATGTGATGTCACACCCAAGAAAGACTGACGGGGCTGAGCTCAGGAGAAAGAGTAAATAACTAACAAGATTAACATCAGTTTAAGAGGACGCTGTATTTAGTGCTCACAGCACCTGTAGCTTTTGTTTAATGACGATTAGCTCTCCTGTACTTGTCAGGGTAGAAGCTGAATATGCTAATCACCTTTATAAAACCACCCACAGTTGTGAGTCAGGCAAACAGCAGGGTGAGAAAACCCCTTTAAGCGATTTGGTCAGTTGTAATAACCATCACACTGCTGCCATGTGATATTACATAAGGTGATCATGCACTGCAGAAGAGATGCATGTAAACAACGGTCTGTCCCTGATGGGGCATGCACATCCCAATGCTGGCACTTGAACGTCTCGTTCATACATATGCCCAAGCAAGAAACGTTATGGACGCATGAATCGCATGGTATCATGTGACTGTCGCCGCTATTCTTTACATGCTCTCTATTTTACAACACATGCAAGTAATTGCTTAAGGGAAGAAAAACAATATGCAGTAGATGCAATAGTCAGTTTTGCCACTGTGGCAGTCAGAGCAGGAAAGTATAATCTTCGACTGAAAAAAATCAAACACTGGCTATTGAAATACTCTAAAGACAATTTTCGTGAAAGGGATGCTTGTATCCCAGACATTTATGGTGTATCGACAGGATGACATGGGAACTGCAACTATCTCGAGAATGAGCCCCCGAGAGTCTCTCTGCAGAGCCGCTCGGCTCGTAGAGCAGAATAGAGAAGAATGTGCAAGCACGGCCTCCTCTCTGTTCTGCACAGAGACTTTCAGGACCCCGTTCACAAGATAAGGGACGTGCACCTATCACCCTATCGGTATGCCATAGATGTCTGGGATGGAAACTAAAATCTAAATAAGCAAGGTATTTACCTTTAGGATTTCCAAAACCTCATCCGCTTTCTTTTGAGAGACAATTGCATCATCATAAAACCTGCTTAGCTGCCTCTGCAACCAAAAGGCATCAATGTCTCGAGGGTGAAGATCCTTCTTCTTAGAACTCATAAGCTCTCCAGATGTCACAAGCTGGGGAGAGAACGAAATGTGGTCAAGAATACCGCAATGATGGTGTGGCCTTGAGTTCAATGGCAAAACAAAGGACTATAGACTTTCCCAGGTAAATATCCATCTCATAGTCCATGCCAGTCTTACCACTAGCATTCTACAGAATATGTTACAGTGTACAGGCCTGGAAGACACATAAAAATATTGGAGCTTCAGCAAAATAATAAGTTTCTTCTTACGTTTGCAGATAGTGTCCCTCTGACAACAGCTTCATCTCCATCCATATCATCATCAGAGGCTTCATCTCTCACCTCCCCATAAACATCTTCGTCCCCCACCTACAGAACAGAAGAACATTTATGCATAAGTTAGGTCAAACCCAGGCCGGTAGGATACAGTCTACTCTATATGCTGCATGATTCACTCACCTCTTCATCAGATTCAAACTGTACATTGACCCCATAGGTTTCATCTATATTATCATCTGGAGAGGAACAAAGAAAAAAAAACCTTCATGAATCAATTTCACACACAGTTTAAGGAGTTGTCCCATAATCAACATATAAAGAGGTTTACCCACCACACACACTGATGCCACAGCGATAGGATATGCCATCAGTGTGTGACTGGGTCCCGCACCTATCTTGAGGATGGGCCCTGGAACTTTTACGTTCTACTTGGAACGCCCTTATTTTTTTCCAACCACCTCACCGTTCATAAAGAGGTTTTGGGGCCCATTTTCGAGATAGGTGCAAATCCCAAGGTAGAATGTGCACCTATTACACACTGATGGCATATCCTATCCATATAAACTAGTATGAAAACTGATGGCAAAGGCACATATCCACATAACACATCCAACAAAAGCCACAGATAGGGGGCTGCTCACATGACGAGTTTGGATCTGCGTTGGTTCCCCCCCCCCCCCCCCCCAAAAAAAAAAAAAAAAGAAAAAAAAAAAAAAATCGCATCCAAAAACGTTGCAGTAATCGGATCCAATAGGTATCCAACACACAGCTGCATGTTTGGATGCGTATTGATACAGCAGGATCGCACCCTATAGTTTATTATAGCTCCTGCCGCGTCTTTCGGACCAAGAATCGACATGTCAATTCTTGGAACGGATCCGAAAGAGGCAAGTAAACACGCATCGGTGATCACTCGTGTGAGCACCAATGCCTGTCTCATATTAAAAGCAATGTAAATCACACTGCTATTTATTAGATACGGGTTTAGGTTTGTTTAGTGTCCGACAGACGGATCCAAACACGTATCTAAAAGCGTATGTTCACACGGACAACACACCAAGTGAACATACCCCTATTATAATTAAAAACGTCTTCACATGTAACTCTAAACAAGTCATTTAATAAAATGCCCTTGTGGCAAGGCTTATGTAGGACAAACCAGTAGAACAAATAAAATACTTATTACCGAACATAAATCTTCTATAACACAACACAAAAGTAAAAAAGAAAATAGAGATCACAGAAGAAAATAGAATTCCGTAGAAGCAGCCATCAGATTATTGAGCTCAGATGGTATGTACTTGAAGAGGTTAAAAGCGAACAGAAAGGAACACGAAGTCTATGTTCACACGGGCTAATTTTGGCGCGCATTTCACGGCGTATTTGCGCTCTAATACGAGCGAGATGCGCAATTACGGTAATCCACAGTTCTCATAGAGAGCTATGAATTACGCCTCCTGTCCCCGGGCGTACAACACGATCGTATTGTACGCGCAGGGAGATAATTGACATGTCAATTACTTGCGGTGAACACGCGCCGCAAGTAATGAGTCTATGGGGCCGGCGGGCTGTCCCTCCCCGCGTCGTGGGAGTACGCGCTAATCAGTGCGACTCCCAAACACTGTACGCACCGCAATTACACCGTGTGAACATAGCCTAAATAGAAAGCTCCTCCAAGGAGGGACTTACTGGATACATTTTTTGGATATTTTAATACCAAAAAGAATGAATGAGATACTAAGTTTTACATTTTTTTGTAGTCACTTGATTTTGTAATTTATAATGTAACTATTAAAGTAGTAATATGTTGCCTTCCTGGCACTTTAGAGTTAAACAACACATAGGAGTTAATTCACCTGCTTGCAGTCAACACTGACATGTATAAGTATAGCAGTTCAGTAGACCGGACACGTTTGAGTAAGAAGGTTAATCCTCAGAAACGTTGCTGCTCTGTGTGAGGAGAATCAATAGAGCAAACATGACGATCAAGCTGCTCTCACAGATGTTCAATTATGTTCAAGTCTAGAAAATTAGGGGCCAAGCTAGTAATTTGAAGTGTTGGTCCTGCTCAGACATTTGAAGCAATGTGACACGTTGCATTGTCTTGCTGGAAGATCCCATCCACATCAGAGAAGACAATCAGCGTGACTGGATGTACATGATCTGTAAGAATGGATTCAGACCCAATCAGTTGAAAGTGCCTTCCTCATAGGCGAGTGGCCCAGAGAATGCAACGAACAGCGTCACCAGACCATAATCCTGCCACCACCAGCTTCTGTTCTTCCAGCAATGGTTGCAGGGGGTTTGTTCTCAGATGTTTCTCACCTGACACACCAAAATCCATCCGTTCAATTAAGCAAAAAAAGGAAATCAGAGAAGGCAACTCTCTGCAAATCAGCAGATGTCCAATTCCGATACTATTGTGAACTGAAGCCTTTTCTGCCAATGCAACTTTGTTAGCAGATTATGCAGTGCCCATCCACCTGCATCAGAGCCCCAAACGCAGTACGATTTGCTGAACTGTTTTAGACACACATCTGGTTGCTCCTGGTTTATTTTAGTGGTGAGCTACTCCACTAACTGGTCAGTCCACCCTCACACAACTTTGTAGCCAACATGCACCACTCACATAAGTGGCGCATGTTGTTTCATACCGTAGTTTCCAAATTGCTTATTCACAATAGCGCCATTGGTCCACTCGATATACAATCTCACCTATGCAGCATATAAACAGTTCACAAACTGCGCAGTTTCAGAAATACTATCACACTTGGCCCGAGAGCCAATAACCAACACTTTTTGCAACTCTGATAAATCACATCTTTTATCCATGACAGCATTGAGATATGTGAGCAGACAGCCTATCACACACCTTATATACCCATCAAGTCAGCTCACCACATATGACTCAGTGGTGTACATGCATTACTTAAGCCACTACATGGAGAGTTTAAAACAATGTAAAGTAAACCCAATAACACGATTATCAGAAGTAACACTTACCCATATTCTGAATTTCCTTATCTCCACCATAGTCTGTGATCTTTTTGCCCAGGTTCACTAGCACATGGTACCGGGTGTCATCCGTCTGGCCCAGGAGTTGCTCTATTTCTCTTCTTCTTTCCTTGTCTCGCAGCTTGTCATTTTTAAGCACGGCCAGGACCTCATCAGCTGCACCACACAGGATGTCTCTTGGCTGATATAACAGAGTACAACAAAAAACGCTACATGAGACCTACATCCCACAACGCACATTGCCAGCAAAATAACTGCATCCTAAGGCACATCTTAACTTAGAGAAAAGTGAGGAAGTAAATCGTATAATACAGACCTACAGAGTGGTAGAAAAAGAAAGTGACAAAAACAAGAACTGTACCTGGTCGCCCAGTGCTGCCTGGATGAAGCTGAGTAGCACCTCATAGGTCTCCCGAGTTTCCTTGGTCTTGGGTTTATAAATAATTCCCACCATTTCATCAATTCCTTCTGACAAGAGGGTGAAACCTTTCATCTTGTTGATGTCGTGTCTGTCTTCATCTCTCTTTCTCCTCCTATAAGGGGAAACAACATGACAGATCAGAAGAGTGTTCTATCATGTTTCACACTGAATTGAGAGGGGTGAGGTGTCAAAATAATGCAAGTATCAATTATGCCTGAAAACGATGGACCTAGCATAAGGACAGCAACCAGTTCAGCTTTCATTTTTCCAGAGCAGTATATGAAATAAAAGCTGTGCTCTGATGGGTTGCTATGGGCAACAGACCATTTGGATAAATGAGGCCTAATATTTCCTATGGGAAAGGGTTTCTGAACATGATGTACCTCTGGATTGGTACAAGATACAGCTCGGACTACACAGTAGAAAGAATCTGCAGGTTACAAGTCTGACTGTTGTAAGTGATTTACAAGGGAAAGAGATGAAAATCACTTCGCTATTATCAAAAACATTTCTGACCAAGCCCTAATTTTGGATTTTTTTTTTCTTCCAGAAGTGTGTGCGACTTATGTTCCAGCAAACATCATTATGAAGAGGAGAAGTCTTGGCCTCAGCACTTACTTAGCTCTTCTCTCTTCCTGCATTTGTGGCTTGGTTTTTTGTGCCTTGTCTCCCATGCGGGTCCCTTCCAATTTTCCCACCAATGACAGCACCTCCCCGGTCGGCTCATCTCGGCGGGTTCTATCGATCAAGGAACGATCTGCTTGAAGTACGAGGTTAGAGTTCTAGAAGAACAAAAGCAATTTAATTAGAAACTTTACGTGAGGTCTTGTTTGGACAATCACATTGTCCATTTCAGGTGAAACCCCCTGAAAACTGAAAAATTAGTACTTAAAATGCTGACATACCTAGAGTCTAAAATCCCCAGTCTTGTGTATACACAAGAGCTCAATGACATATGCCTGGATGATGTAGCCATGAGATGTTTTGGTCGATAAGGTCCAGACTGGCAGTAAGCGGCCATACACATACTGTCCTGTACTTTTCACACCAAGGGCCAAATGTATGAAAACTGTCTAGGTTTCATTTCATTTCATATAGAGCTCTGAAAAAATCAGAGGAGAGCTCTTATTGGTTGCTATGGGCAACAAAGAGACTTAGACCCAGACAGTTTTCATACATAAGGCACCAAATGATCAGCATTTAGGTTCAGGCCATAAGCGGTTTCGCCCTATATACACCAGCACCGTGCTTATCCATCATTAGCTATGCATCAGTACATTTATAACACTCACTTACCCAGTGTTATTTCATATCTATATTTCTCATCACTATTAATACTTGAATAGAATTGATCCTCTGATGAGACTGAGCCATAGGTGAAACATGGCATGTTGGGAAGTCTTGAGATATTACGGTACAATAGGGAAAGTTTTTTGCAGGGTGAGCCTTTCCGGGGCAATCACTCCTGGACAGGCTCCAGGGACAACCTAGGACTTCACACCAATGTGGCATATTAGAGCCTGTGGAAATCCCTGCTGTGCGTTATTTAGCTTAGAGAAAAAACAGCTTTGGGGGGGGGGGGGGGGGAGAGACATAATCAATATGTTTAAAGGGGTTTTGCCACGATGTAATGTTGACGTGGGATCCTCCAGAATGGGTATTTAATCACTTTTCTAAATATACGTGATTAAAAAAAATTGCAGTCAGAGAGCTACAGGCTGCCTTACCTGCCCTTAGTTACTTAAAAGCTTCTATTAGATACGACCTGACAAGAACTGCTGGCCGGGCTTGCGCAGAGAACACTTCTTATCTGATGAAAGGGAGCTGAAGAAGCTTTCAAGGCACCGGGTAGAAATAGGTTGTCTTTTGTATACAGAATCCACTAGTTGTAGTGTGATTATCTGAGTAGATCCCTGCTTTATCTGATGACAGAGAACATGAAGAAGCTTTCAGGAGGCTGAAGAAGCTTTCAAGAGGCTGTGGAGAAAGCTGTTGTCTTTTGTATACAGAATCCACTAGTTGTAGTGTGATTATTTGAGTGAACATTTCACACGATCCCTTATGCATGGCTCTGTGCTCTGGCTGTGTTTCTCACTTTCTCAGCTCAGCATTGCTTTTTTTACATTTGCTTCTTAGCAGATAAGGCACGTCCTGGCAAAACCCCTTTAAATATATCAAGAGTAAGATCTCCCAACATCTATTCATACCCAGGACTGTATCCAGAACAAGGGAGCATCCTCTACATCTTGAGGAAAGAAGATTCTACACAAACACAGAAAGGGATTCCTTACTGTAAGGGTATGTTCATACGATGTATTGCAGCACATAAAGTACATCATGTGCTTCGGGAGCTCGCGCATATCAACGTGTACTCCCGAGGTGCGGGGGAGGTGGTGTGTGTGTGTGTGGGGGGGGGGATAGCAGCCTGCCGGCCGGCCCCATAGACAGGCAGTAAGCACGGCATGACACGTCACTTATCTCCACGCGCGTACAATACGATTGTATTGTACAAGCAGGGAGAGGAGGAGTCATCCATAGTTCTCTATGAGAACTATGGATTACCGTAAGTTTGGCGCGCATCTCGCCCCTATTAGAGCGCAAATACGCGGCGAAATGCGCGCCAATATCACGCCGTGTGAACATAGCCTAAGAGCAGTGAGACAAGAACTCTGCCAGAGGGACTTGTCATGGTGAATTCAATAACAGAGTTCAGAAAGGGTCTGGATGCATTTCTGGAGCGTAATAATATAACAAGTTATAATGAATAGGATTCTGGAGAAGAGTCACTGATCGAGGGATTATTCTGATTGCCAGATTGAAGTCGGGAAGGAATTTTTTCACTAAAATGAGGGCAATCAGTTTCTACCTCATGGGGGTTTTTGCCAACACTGTAGCACAACAGGCTGAACTGGATGGACGCCTGGCTTTTTTAAGCCTTACAAACTATGTAACCACACAAAAAACTGAAGATCAGTGACCTGGGTGAGACAGTTTCTCATCTTTATTGAAGTTCTCATATATTTAAAGGGCTGCTATCACAATAGACTTTGATGACATATATACAGGATACGACATCGAAGTCTGACCAGTGCAGGTCCCACCTCTGGGCTTCACATCACAGGAACGACCTCAGAGTTTTGGCTGTTGTAAAAGCCTGATAGCACTGTTTCCTGGAGACATTCACCTGGCAACGTAGAGAACAGTGATGCATCTGGTACTAATAATCTGCATTTATCGTATGTCCTAGAAGAAAGGCGGGCAGGATCCCTGAGCAGGATCTGGGTGAGCTGTAGATGGCAGATCACATAACATATAGTGCCATTCAGCTAGGAGCAGGCTACATACATCAGGTTTTCAGTCAGCAGCTGGTGAGTGATTATGTGGGAAACGAGTGAAAATATTTAATATATTTTGAGGATTTTTACATTGTATCGCTTCCTTTCATACACGGGAATACCCCTTTAAGTCTCTGTTTACTACCAGGCAGCACATGACTGTGGTAACAAATCAGTGGTCACAGGCTCTACCACTGGCTTCATGGCCACTAGTACAGAGCTGCTGGCTAACACGCAAAAAGAAGGGCGACGGCTGGAGCTTTGACACTGGATTGCCAGAATTAGAGACACGAGCGTGGTACTATTTATTTTTTGGTTTCCGTACAACAATCGGCTACTTCTACTTTTGAATACAGGTCGTAAACATGAGATTGGTGGGGGCTCCCAGTGCCCTCACAAGCAGATGACTTATGGCTTAGCAGTAGGCAATGAAGCCTTTTCACTGTTTACTAGGCACAACTGTCTACATCTTGTAGCAGATGGTACAGAGGGATTTTTTTTAGCTTTGTTTCCCTCTCCTGATGAAGACTTTGGAACCCATAAGGCAAGAACCAATCTGCTCTAAAGGAATATTCCACTCTTGATCCCAGAGTTTCCCTCAGCCAGGATCCTGATATTTTATACAGCTATGCAAGTATTAATATTCTTTAGTTCCAGGTAGATATCTAAGCCGTTCTTGAAGCCCTCAGCTGTTCCTGCTGTGACCAGCTCCTCAGGCGGCTATTCCACAGATTCACAGTGAAGGCGGCTTTTCTCCCTTTGGAGATTGAATCCTTTTTCTCCAGATGAAGGGAATGTTCCCTTGTCTTTTGAGGAGGCTTTACATGAAATAATTTTTCTCCATACTTCTTGTAGGGACCGTTTATATTTATATAAATTAATCATGTCCCCCAGGAGCCGTCTTTTCTCAAGACTAAATAAATTTAATTCTTTTAACCTCTCCTCATAAGTAAGATGCTCCATTCCCATCAGTTTGGTTGCTCGTCTTTGCACTCTCTCTAGCTCTGTTACATCCTGCTCTATAAACCGGAGCCCAAAACTGAACAGCATATTCCAAGTGAGGCCGCACCAATGCTCCCTATAGCTGTAATATTACATCCCTGTCCTGTGAGTCCACGCCTCTTAAGAGACGCCAATATCCTGCTGGTGATAGAGGCAGCTGACAGACGGATGTTATGTAATCTATGATCTACAAGTCACCCAGATCCCTCTCAACAAGTGATTCTCCCTGCAGCCAACTAGCGGTTGTGGCATAACATTTGGAAGAAGAGATGGGAGTGAGGACCAGGCAGCGCTGGAGCCAAAGTGAGAGGAGACGGTACTAAGGGAGCGGCCAACCTATAACAAGATCTGGTGACTGGGGATCAGCCTGCCCGCTGCCTGTACTGAGGATCAGCCTGCCCGCTGCCTGTACTGGGGATCAGCCTGCCCGCTGCATGTACTGAGGATCAGCCTGCCCGCTGCCTGTACTGGGAGGCATCAGCCTGCCCGCTGCATGTACTGGGAGAGGGCATCAGCCTGCCCGCTGCCTGTACTGGGAGAGGGCATCAGCCTGCCCGCTGCATGTACTGGGGAGAGGGCATCAGCCTGCCCGCTGCATGTACTGGGGAGAGGGCATCAGCCTGCCCGCTGCCTGTACTGGGGATCAGCCTGCCCGCTGCCGGTACTGAGGATCAGCCTGCCAGCTGCATGTACTGGAGAGAGGGCATCAGCCTGCCCGCTGCCTGGACTGGGGAGAGGGCATCAGCCTGCCCGCTGCCTGTACTGGGGAGAGGGCATCAGCCTGCCCGCTGCCTGTACTGGGGAGAGGGCAGCAGCCTGCCCGCTGCCTGTACAGGCGAGAGCGCAGCAGCCTGCCCGCTGCATGTACAGCGGAGAGGGAATCAGCCTGCCCGCTGCCTGTACTGGGGAGAGGGCATCAGCCTGCCCGCTGCCTGTACTGGGGAGGGAATCCCTGCCCGCTGCATGTACTGGGAGAGGGATCAGCCTCCCCGCTGCATGTACTGAGGATCAGCCTGCCCGCTGCCTGCACTGGGGCCAGGGCAACAGCCTGCCCGCTGCATGTACTGGGGAGAGGGCATCAGCCTGCCCGCTGCATGTACTGGGGAGAGGGCATCCGGCTGCCGGCTGCTGGTAGTGGGGAGCTGGCATCAGGCTGCAGGCTGCCGGTAGTGGGGAGAGGGCATCAGCCTGCCCGCTGCATGTACTGAGGATCAGCCTGCCCGCTGCATGTACTGGGGATCAGCCTGCCCGCTGCATGTACTGGGGATCAGCCTGCCCGCTGCATGTACTGGGGATCAGCCTGCCCGCTGCATGTACTGGGGACAGCCCCGGCATCGATCCCTGCCCGCTGCCTGTACTGGGGAGAGGGCATCAGCCTGCCCGCTGCCTGTACTGGGGATCAGCCCGCCCGCTGCCTGTACTGGTGATCAGCCCGCCCGGTGCATGTACTTGTGATCAGCCTGACCGGTTTATGTACTGGGGATCAGCCTGCCCGCTGCCTGTACTGGGGATCAGCCTGCCCGCTGCCTGTACTGGGGATGAGCATCAGCCTGCCCGCTGCATGTACGGGGAAAAATCAGCCTGCCCGCTGCCTGTACTGGGGATCAGCCTGCCCTGCTGCATGTACTGGGGAGTCAGCCTGCCCGCTGCCTGTACTGGGATCAGCCTGCCCCTGCCTGTACTAGGGGGCTGAGGGATCAGCCTGCCCGCTGCCTGGTACTGCGGCGTACTGGGGATCAGCCTGCCCGCTGCCTGTACTGGGGATCAGCCTGCCCGCTGCCTGTACTGGGGATCAGCCTGCCCGCTGCCTGTACTGGGGATCAGCCTGCCCGCTGCCTGTACTGGGGATCAGCCTGCCCGCTCCGTACTGAGATCGCTGCCCCCCCCACCCCGCTGCCTGTACTGGGAGAGAGCATCAGCCTGCCCGCTACATGTACTGGGGGATCAGCCTGCCCGCTGCAATGTCTGGGGATCAGCCTGCCCGCTGCATGTACTGGGAGGGATCAGCCTGCCCGCTGCCTGTACTGTGAGATGTATCAGCCTGCCCGCTGCCTGTACTGGGGATCAGCCTGCCCGCTGCATGTACTGGGGAGAGGGCATCAGCCTGCCCGCTGCCTGTACTGGGGATCAGCCTGCCCGCTGCATGTACTGGGAACACCCCTTGCCCGCTGCATGTACTGGGGATCAGCCTGCCCGCTGCATGTACTGAGGATCAGCCTGCCCGCTGCCTGTACTGGGGAGAGGGCATCAGCCTGCCCGCTGCATGTACTGGGGATCAGCCTGCCCGCTGCCTGTACTGGGGATCAGCCTGCCCGCTGCATGTACTGGGGATCAGCCTGCCCGCTGCATGTACTGGGGATCAGCCTGCCCGCTGCATGTACTGGGGATCAGCCTGCCCGCTGCATGTACTGGGGATCAGCCTGCCCGCTGCATGTACTGAGGATCAGCCTGCCCGCTGCATGTACTGAGGATCGGCCTGCCCGCTGCCTGTACTGAGGATCAGCCTGCCCGCTACATGTACTGGGGATCAGCCTGCCCGCTGCCTGTACTGGGGAGAGCACTAGAGGCTCCTGCAGGACTACAAGTCCCAGCAGAGGCAGAAAAGGAGTCAAGCACCTGAGCCGCCGTCCCCTAGAGGTCTACAGCTCGAGCGACCAGGCTGAGCCTCTGTCACCTCCCTCGATAATGCTGACACCACAGCGACCTATCCGCCCGCAGCGGGGACTTACCGCCTTATACTCGTACTGGAGGCTACGGGCTGTTACATCGGCCATTGCGACGTTGACTGCCCGGTCTACGCTTCACACACGGGGCAAACAACGCGCTGCAGACGCCACTTCCGCCTCGACACTTCCGTTTCCGGTTCTGCGCTCTCTTTTTTTTTTTCCTCCTTTTTCAAACTTTATTTAAAGTGATCAAAGTTTACAAGTGTAATAGTCACAGTATAAATATATCAGTAACACAGAGATAGTGGAGGGCCATTAACCAAGGGGAAATTATTATCTGTAAAATACATTTCTTCAGAAGTAGATTTAAACCCTTCGGGTCACGGCGCTGATTTTCTTCTTTTCATCCCCCATCGCCTGAGCCATTGTTTTTTTTAATAAAACAGAATATGAGGTTTTGTGTTTTTTTAATAGAGGGCACGTAATGTATTGCAAATCTTTTATTGGTTCTTATGATGCGGCATAAATGGCCAATAACTTAACTCTGTGTGGTTGGGCGATATGAAGCGTATACATACTTTCCACCTTTTGAAAGTGGGAAAGTGGGAGATTCGAAGGGGCGGCGTGGTTTAAAAAAGCCACACCTACTCCGCCTAACTGCATAACAGGAGGAAAGCCAGGTTGTTGCCCCCACTAGCCAGGTACTTCCCCCTCTAGCCAGGTAGTAGCCCCCTTTATCCAGGTAGTGACCCCTATAGCCAGGTAATAGCCCCCTTTATCCAGGTAGTACCCCTTATAGCCAGGTATTAGCCCAATTTATCCAGGTAGTGCCCCTTATAGACAGGTCGATGCCCCCTTGTAGCCATCTAGTGTCCCCTTGTAGCCAGGTTGATGCCCCTTGTAGCCAGGTAGTTCACCTTATAGCCAGGTAGTGCCCCCTTGTAGCCAGCTAGTGCCCCTTATAGCCAGCTAGTGCCCCTTGTAGCCAGGTAGATGCCTCCTTGCAGCCAGGTAGTGCCCCTTACAGACAGGTTGATGCCCCCTTGTAGCCAGATAGTGCCCCTTACAGCCAGGTAGATGCCCCCTTGTAGCCAGGTAGTTCCCCTTACAGCCAGGTAGATGCCCCCTTGTAGCCAGGTAGTGCCCCCTTGTAGCCAGGTAGATTCCCCATGTAGCCAGGTGGTTCCCCCTTGTAGCCAGGTAGGGCCCCTTGTAGCCAGGTAGATGCCCCCTTGTAGCCAGGTAGTGCCCCTTGTAGCCAGGTAGTGCCCCCTTGTAGCCAGGTAGTGCCCCCTTGTAGCCAGGTAGATGCTCCCTTGTAGCCAGGTAGTGCCCCCTTGTAGCCAGGTAGTGTCCCCTTGTAGCCAGGTAGATGTCCCCTTGTAGCCAGGTAGAGCCCCTTACAGCCAGGTAGTGCCCTCTTGGAGCCAGGTAGTGCCCCTTATAGCCAGGTAGTGTCCCTTATAGCCAGGAAGATGCCCCCTCTTAGTCAGGTAGTGCCCCTTATAGCAAGGTAGATGCCTCCTTGTAGCCAGATAGTGCCCCTTACAGCCAGATAGTGCCCCCTTGTAGCCAGGTAGGGCCCCTTGTATCCAGGTTGATGCCCCCTTGTAGCCAGGTAGATGCCCCCTTGTAGCCAGGTAGTGCCCCCTTGTAGCCAGGTAGATTCCCCATGTAGCCAGGTGGTTCCCCCTTGTAGCCAGGTAGGGCCCCTTGTAGCCAGGTAGATGCCCCCTTGTAGCCAGGTAGTGCCCCTTGTAGCCAGGTAGTGCCCCTTGTAGCCAGGTAGTGCCCCCTTGTAGCCAGGAATGCCTCCTTGTAGCCAGGTAGTGCCCCTTGTAGCCATCTAGTGTCCCCTTGTAGCCAGGTAGATGCCCCTTCTAGCCAGGTAGTTCACCTTATAGCCAGGTAGTGCCCCCTTGTAGCCAGGTAGTGCCCCTTATAGCCAGGTAGTGCCCCTTGTAGCCAGGTTGTTGCCTACTTGTAGCCAGGTAATGGCCCTTTCTGCCAGGTTGTTGCCCCCTTGTAGCCAGATAGTGCCCCTTACAGCCAGGTAGATGCCCCCTTATAGCCAGGTAGTGCTGCTTACAGCCAGGTAGATGCCCCCTTGAGCCAGGTATTTGCCCCCTTGTAGCCGGGTAGTTCCCCTTTGTAGCCAGGTGGTTCCCCCTTAGCCGGGGCCCCCTTAGGTAGGGCCCCTTGTAGCCAGGAAAGATGCCCCCTTGTAGCCAGGTAGTGCCCCTTGTAGCCAGTAGTGCCCCCTTGTAGCCAGTAGTGCCCCCTTGTAGCCAGGTCGTGCCCCCTTGTAGCCAGGTAGTGCTCCTTTTAGCCAGGTAGTGCCCCTTACAGCCAGGTAGATGCCCCCTTGTAGCCAGGTAGATGCCCCCTTGTAGCCAGGTAGTGCCCCTTACAGCCAGGTAGATGCCCCCTTGTAGCCAGGTAGTGCCCCTATAGGTAATAAAAATAAAATAATAAAACTATTTACCTCACCTGATTCCCTGCAGCGTGTCCAGCTCCAGATATCTCCTGGGCCGGCAGAGGCAGACTCAGCGTCGCAGGGGATGTGAGTACAGGCACGTGTCACACCACCTGCGATGCAGATCTGTATGTACACCGCACACCGGGCGCTGTACATACAGGGCAGAAAGCAGGAGGGGAATGACCCCTCCTGCCTCTTCTCTGTACGAGCAGCTGCACGGAGCATGCAGCTGCTGACTGACCCTGTGCGGCCGTGGCCGCACAGAGTCAGTGAAAATCGCCGGGTGGGTGAGGCGGGCGTCCAGCCGTGGCGCCCCCACTGGTGAGCGTCGCCCGCCTCAATCGCCTGTAGGAACAGCCCAGCGGCGCCGGAGCAGAGTCCTGACGCTACTCCGGCGCTGCAGTCATTTAAAGAACCCCTGCTGCCTGTTGGCGGCAGGAGGTTCACCGACTCTTCCCGGGGGAGGGGGGGGGGGGACTTCAGGTGACCTCCGCCCAAATCGGGAGAGTTGGCATGTATGAGCGTTTTCTCTAAGTATTATTGCTTTTACGCCGTAGAAAAAAAGTTATTTAAAAACCACATTTGTTTGGCGTGACATTTTAGTTTTTCTATCAATGGAGCTGACAGGGGCTTGATTTTGGCAGGACAAATTGATGATTATATTGGTCCCATTCTGAGGTAGATGAGACTGAACAAAGAAATAAAAAAAATTCTGGTATACTTTTTCTACAGCATTCAGCACATGGAGTAAATAATCATTTTAAAATTTACTATGGACGTGCCAACTCCAACTTTGTATAAATGTATTTTCATTTTTTCAGCAATAAAGAGAAAAGTTATTAATATATATATTTATTATTTTAACATTATCCAACTGTCTTTCTTGTTCCAGTAGATGATCCTCTAATTGTTCATGTAATACACTGCAGTACTTCTATAACACTGCTATAAGGCTCTGCCTACAATGATGGCAGACTTCTTTATGCCATCTGCTGCCATGACAACTCACCAGCACTCTGCATTCACATCATAGAGAGGCATTGGGAGAGACCCCACTCCAACCCCATCCCTCTAAGCTCTCAGTTACTTGTAAGGGTGAGAAGTGCATTTTGATGAAGATTAATCTAAAGGGTTAAGTGAGGAGACAGTGACGCTCAGCCTGCAGCCAGTCAGTGTGCTGCAGAGGGGAGAGGCTACACAGTGACACAGTTATAAGGAGGAAGTCTGACAGGGTCTAGTTAGTTGTGTTTAGGGGTTTAGTTAAGCCAATGCCTCAGATTTGTAACTGAGCACAGTTCTGATTCTGTTCTAGTAAAATAGCTGATCTTCCTACCCATCAGCCGGCGGTGGTGTTGGACAGGCCGGGGCCATGGTATCAGCCATTCTCACTGATTTACCAAAAAGACAAAGAGGAAGAGAGCAGTACATGAGAGGGAAAGGAGGGGATTGTGCAAATCCCATATTAGGTACATAGTGGGCAGATAGTGTGGGCTGTCCTAAAAAGTAGTACCAAAGAGAGCAGGTCAGAACAGTTTGTCCTAAGCAGTCGTGCCGAGGCAACAGTTAAGTCCTTTAGGAGGAGTGCTGGCTCAGTGACTGAAGAGACTGGAGGGAGGCTGTGCAGAGAGAGGAAAATAGAGGGAAACTGGCCAGGGAGCAATATAAGAGAGGATGTTTAGTACTGCATGTTATGAAGAATACAATATCGTGTGACAAGAGTGAAGTGTAACGTTCATAAGATAAGTACCGTAAGTAAAGCCTGAAGATCCCTGGAAACATTGTTTGTTGTTGCTTCAAGCTCCAGTACACTGCACCTCACCAGACCACCCGGTAAAGCTGTCGTCAACATATTACACTCGCATTATTCCTCAACTTTACCTACTGTGGACATAATCAACTAGTCATGGTTATGGAGTGGACCACTACAAGCGGTGGTATAAGCCTCGTCAGGGAACGGAGTCTATAGGGCCTCCCGGTCTTCGTAACATCCGCCACAAAGCCGGTTGGTCTTGTGCGGCGGGAGACTGCCAGATTACAACCCCTGGAGCAACTTGCTTGTGGTGGCAGCTAGGGTGTAACGTGGTACCAAATCGTAAGTCAGAGACATGGTGTAACGGCCGGGTTAGTGGACCCTCTGGACCACCGCAAGCGGTGGCAACAACCGCGCCAGGGAGCGGAGTCTAAGTAGGTCCCGGTTTTCACCAGAGAACGCCGCAAAGCGGATGGACTTGTGCGGCGGGTCTACCAGGTCGCTACCCCTGACACGGCGGGCTTGCGGTGGCGGCCGAGGTGCAGCGTGGTACAGAATCGCTAGACGATAACCGTAGTCGTGGGCAGGCAGGAAGGTCAGGGCAGGCGGCAGAGGTTCGGAGTCAAGAAACGTAGCAAGAGGTCGGGTACACGGCAGGGCAAGAAGACACTTGAAGAACGTTTTCTCTAGGGTTCGAGGCAACATAGATCCAGGAAGAGTCGTGGAGCGAGACCATAAATAGGGGCAGCGCCCGGCAATAAGCCAATTACCGGTGCACTGGCCCTTTAAATTTACAAGAACGAGCGCGCGCGGCCGGCAGAGGGTGCGGACATGCCAGGAACGCGGTCAGGTGAGACTCCAGGGTGAGTAGTCCCACAGCCCATCCCGCGGCAGCGGCGCCACCCGACCCCGGCAGGCACCCGGGGGAGCGGCCACGGGTGCGCCCACGGGCCGAGGAGCGGGACCACCCACTACACAGGGTCAGAGACAGGCAAGGCAGATGGCAAACCTATTTGTTTACTGTTTTCTTAAATCCAAGGGGCTGTCTGCTTTATTTTAATAAAAATTTTTGTTAGCATACTGATGGCATAAGAAAGCCACACATGCGTGGTCACCTCTCCATTCTGTTTAGCCATGGCACAGACGAGGATGGGGAGCAAAGCGATCCCTGTTCTCAAGATAAATGCAAGTCTCAGTGGCAGTACTGCACCTATCTAGCATTTACGACATATCTGATGAATGTCTGAGATGGGAACATTCTTTTAAGAAATAATAATCTTTATATAGCGCCAACATATTCCACAGCTCTTTACAATATAGAGAGTATAAGTACAGTGGTCTTTCAAGGTTCAATGGCCTCAGGATACAATATTTTCAATGTGCAATAGTCTTTCACGGTATATTGTATGTTGAGTGTGGTTCCAACATACAATATCACCAGGGCTTTGTATCTAGAATTCATAGGGATCCAAAGCAATATGAATTTGGGGTCACCTAATGACAATAAACTAAGACAGCAGCATAAATAGTAATAATTAAAGGTATAAATGTTACCGCCATGTATCAGGGACCGCACATAGCATACTAGCGCTGGAGAGCAGAAAGTCAGCAACTACGTTTAATATAAGTTTGAACAATGATATTTTGCTTGATTGGGTCCCCTCGACATCTGGGCCCCATAGCAGTCACTGTGGCTATAGTTACTCCCATGAATGTCACAGACAGTACATGTGATTTTCAAAAATTCAACCAATTATCATGAACATTTTTCTTGTAAAACACCTGTATTAGTAAAGTGCATGCAGTGATTGGTGGTCTAGTAGCGCCTCTCTACAGTGCACTGCGGTACTACATGTCCTGTACTGCTCTTATATGTACCAGGAGGAGCAGGTCCTTTGGGCACCAGGTAAGGCCCCATTTTATTTTTTTTCTCGCACATTGTATATAAAGTCCATGGTATAAAGAAGATTCGTCCTCAATATAGAAAGTGATTTCCAGCTTCCAGCAGCTCTTTCTGGATGTTGTATGTTAGGCCTTGTATTAGTTTTCTGCTTCATTTTCTTTACCGTTACTTTTCATTATGTTGGTGACATTTCAGAACCAATTACCAGTTTTCTGTAGAGTTATAGTTTCAACTTACATTTATTTTAACATATAATGGTCATCCCAGAACCAATTAAAGGGGTTGTCCACTTCATTGTAAAGTAATTTAAACAACTCCTGGGCCCCAAGAAAAAAAAAAAAAAAAAGTTACACTCACCTTTCCCTGGTCCTCAGTTCCAGCGGCACAGGTTTCCGGTATTCTGTTGACACACTGTCACTCCCAAACAGGGATGTCACCGCTGTGGCCGCTGATTGGCTGCAGTGGTCATGTGACTTACATCATCATTTGTAGCTGTTCACTTTCAAACGGTGATGTAAGTTAGGGGCACATGACCGATGCCGCCAATCAGCGGTGGCAGCAGTCTTCTAAATAGCGGCGGCAGGAAAATTTGACTGGCAGCCACAGAAGTGTGTAGAGTCGGGTTTTTTTAATTTCCTATGCCATTTACTTTTCAATTTGTGGACGACCGGAAACAGTTCCCCGATAAATTAAGCCACAAGCCCCGCAGGATCGGGCAAACCCCCCATGGGGGGCCCGTTGGAAATGTCGGGCCGGGACCCTGCTTTTACAGGGAAAAAGGCAGAGAAAGAAAGACAAAAAATTTAAAAGGGGAAAGTGTAAGGGCCTGTCTACCCCGCCCAAAAAAAACGCCCTTTTTTTTCACTTTTTTTTGGGTTTTCCCCAAAAACGCGGGAAAAAAACGACTGTAATAAACTCCCTTTAGGTTTCAATTTTTTAAAAACCCCCCCCTGCTGTCTACACGAGTTTTCTTTTTTCTGCTTTTTTTTTTAAACGGTCGTTTTTTTGCAACATGCCCCAAAAAAAAAACACCAACCCCGGGCCCAAAAATTTCCCTACAGGGTCTTTTGAAAGCCCCGGGAAACGTTTTTTGGGGCGCTTTTTTTCCCGCAGCGTTTTTTTGGCCGCAATTTTTCAATGAAAACCCCCCCAAGGGAAAACCCAAACCCCCCACCTATATTGGGTTTTAACTAAGTTTAAATTTCTTACAAATCTGCATACAAGTGCCCTGATGAGCCCTTTTTTTTGTACCTTTTTGTAAAAAAAATGATTGGCTTTGGTCGCTAACAACTTTTGCGCAATTCATGTTTTTTTTCGCAAAAAATACTTTTTTTTTTTAACATTTTTTGGGCATCAAATCTTTTTTTTTTTTCAGATTTTTGATGCAAAACCCTTTTTCTAAACATTTTTTGGCGCTAATAAATTTATCTCACTACTCATCTAAAAAATAATTTTTTTAACGGATTTTTAGCGCCAGAATCCGTTTTTTAAAAGGTTTTTTTGGGGGTGTTAAAATCCTTTTCTTTTTTTTTTTTTTTTTTTTTTTTATAATGGGTGAAAGAATCGTGAATTTTTAAATTTTAACATTCCCAAAACAAAAACCCAAAAAAAAAAACCATGAAACGGGGGTAACAGAAAATTCTGTTTTTCCCCCTTTAAAACCACAGCCAGAGAACGATGGGTGAAAGCCCTGGCTTAGCCCCATCACTTACACATTAACATACACCCCTTTTTGGAAAAAGAGACGGTGTTTGATAACAAAACTTAATTAAGAAAGAAAAAATGAATTTCCTATTTCTTTTACTTTTTTGGGTTTAAAAACGGGCATTTTTTCCCAAAAAAAAAAAGGCCCTTTTTAAACCCAGCTTTACGGGAAATCCTCACTGACCCCTGAAAATGAAAATGATTTGCACATCCAAGCTGCATTTACAATTCTGCGCTCTCAGCTTCCGGAAACATTTCCCTTTTTCCACCTGGGGGGTTTCTATGTCTGAAAAAAAACCCAAACCCCCTTTTTGGTGCACAGGGGAAATTATGATTGGATAAAACTCTGAAGGGAAAAATTTGGGAAATAAAAGCATGCATTTTTGGGATCTTTTTCAGGGGTAAAGGGATGGACCCATCATTAGCAGAATTGTGAATACAGTTTCGGCGGGGAAACGGAGAACAAGATAGGGAATTGTAACAGCAGAATCATAACTGAAATTATAAAATATCACACATGATAAAAAAAGCACAGGATTACTTTCTTTATCTCCCAATGGGTGTCATTGTTGGTGCTTGCTTTTCTCCACGCCCCGTAGGATGAATACAGGTAGCAGAGTGCTTTTTCCCCACCACGTTTGGTTGAAAAACATGTTTAGCAGTCCTGAAAAGGGGTTTTAAAAATTTTCTCCTTTTAAAAAAAATTTTGGCTTTTCGGGTTTGTCATTAATATAGTAGATCGGATTGGGGATGACCCTTCAGTTTAAAGACAAAACCCTTTTTCCCTGTGATAACTGGGGACCCCTCCCTCTTTTATTACTGCACCCCTATAAAAAGGGATGACACCCAGCCAGTAACTGTCGATAACCTACAGAGGGGTAAAAGGGTGGGCGGATGGACACGCCTTTCCCCAAAGGGTTCTTCTGATGAGGTACAGGGGAAAGGGGCGACAAGCAGGAAAAAGGGGCACAACTTTTCACGGGTCGTGGGGGGGGCCCCCCCAGAAAAACGCCCACCCGGGAAAGAGAGTGATTCTTTTTTTTTTTCATAGAAAAAAAAGGGCCACTAAAGAAAAACAAATATCATAGACCACGGGCTGCAACCCCTTCCCGAAAAGGCGCAAATAGGAAAAGGGTTTTCAGTGAAAACCCCACCCCCCCAACCCCACCCGCCGGAAAGCAAAGGGCCCCCCGAATAAGGGAAAAAAAAAAAATCTATTTTTAAAAAAAAATAAGTTAAAACTAGGGGTCGATGTTCAGTCCCGAGCACTGGGGTCGTGTTTTTGGGGTCCATGAAAGGAAGCCCTTGGGGGGCAAGGGCCCGTCTGTGCGTTTGCAGCATTGGGGGGCATACTTTTTGGGATCACTCATTTTATTTTTGCGGATTTTATTCGGACTTCTCTGCACCCGCCCCTTTCAGCCCCTCACCCCCTCGTCCAGGGTTTTTTTTCAAATTCTTTTTTTCCTCAACTTCTTCAGATCCACTGTGCTCAGGTCAATCTGCTTGTCATATTTTAGCTCACAGATCTGACTGTCCTTCTTCTTCAGTTTCTCACAGATTTTCTCAGCAGGGATGTGGTTACTTAGCGGCTTGGAAACTTCATTGGTGGGTCTTTTGGGTCTCAGTGGTGGGTCCCAAAAGTAAAAAAGCAAAATCTGTTTTTTCTTCCCTTTTTTAGCATTACAAGGGTTTATCAGGGTCCCCCCAACTGCGGTCGGGGTGAAAAACGACAATTATTTTTTTTAAGTGACTTATTTGAAGCGGTCAGGAATGATAAAGCACCACCTCGCATTTTTCCCGCTTTCAGTGCGTTTTTCCCCCCCCGGGGGAGCAGGAAGGGCCCGGTTTTCAGCCACAGCGCACCCGGGGGCCTCAATTTTAATTCCCCCCCTCTCTCTTCACACTGCGCTCACCCGGCCCAAATCCAGCCCACTTCTCCTAGCAACCCCCTCCCGCCTCCGCCCATTCCCCATTTTGGGCCCAAAAGGGAAGGAAAAAAACCTTTTTTTAACAAAATTTTTGCCCCAAAAAAAGGTTTCTCGCTTCTTTAAAAGGGAAAAAAAACGTTTTTGTTTTTTTTTTTTTAAAGATTTTTTGGGGCAAAAATCCGTTTTAAATTTCGTTTTTTGGCACTAAAAAAAATTTTTTTTTACAGAATTTGGCGCAAAAAAACTTTTTAAATCGCTTCTGGGCGCCAAAAAAAGTTTTTTTTTAAGGATTTTGGTGCAAAATCCGTTTTTTTTCGTTTTTTGGCACAAAATAAAAATTTTTTTTTCAGATTTTTGCCGCTTTAAAAACGTTTTCCTTTTGCTTCTTTACTTCCAAAAATACGCTTTTTTAAAAGGATTTTTGGGGCGAAAAAGCCTTTTTTTTACGTTTTTTGGCACTAAAAAAAATTTTTTTTCCGATTTTTCCCTAAAAACGTTAACTCGCTTCTGGGCCCAAAAATAGGGGTTTTTTTTTTTTCGGGTTTTGGGGGGCAAGATTCCCTTTTTTTTACGTTTTTTTTTTTTCCACTAAAATTTTTTTAAAAAGATTTTGACGGGTAATAAAGTGAAACTTTCGGGATCAAAGATTTAAAGTGGGGTTTTTTTTGGGTTTTGGGGCAAGAATCTGGTGCAAAATTTAATAAAGCAGTAGCACAAAAAGGACAATGTGCTCACAATGGCTACAGTGATCTAAAGGAATGACTACTTAACATGTTAACTCCACCTTTAAAGGGGGTAGTTTTACATCCAATGGCTTAATTTGTGCATACATTAAAAAGCAGAGCAATGACGCTACAAAAAACGCTTCAAAAAACGCTCCAAAAAATTAAAAACGCGCCAAAAAACAGACGTTTTTTCAGCTGCTTTTGACAGGCAGTGAACAGAAAACTCAGTTTCATGAATGTTTTTAGTTATTTGTTTTCAGGTCGTTTTTTGTCCACTGCAGTGTAGACATAGCCTAAGGCTATGTCTACACTGCATCAGAGAAAAAACGGCCCCAAAAGCGGCTGTTCTTTCTCTGATGCAGGACTGCGGCTTTTGTCACGCTTTGTGCAAAAGCCGCGGGCCGCTTCTCGTTTTCCTGACGTCCCCCCATTCAATAGTATTGTATGGGAAGACGTCAAGAAGACGAGAAGCCCGGGGGCGTATTATACAACAGGTTTATAATACGCCGCTGCCGAAAGACGGGCAGAGAAAAGACGAGCTGTGGAGACAGCAACTCGTCTTTTCTATTGCCGGCTATGGGACCGCACTGACGATCGTATCTGCAGCGCTTTTAAAAAACGAAAAGCGCCGGAGATACGATCGTAATCATGTGCAGTGTGGACATAGCCTAAGAGGCATGGGAGATACAGCAGCAGCCGCCCCTACTCTTTTTCCCTGTATGTGCTGTACAGTAGCTGTGTATGTGATACACTACAGATATGGTCAAAGACATGTAGGATGCTGCAGCCGATCACTGACCTCTGTGGTCACCTGCTGTGCATGCAGGTGTGACTGCTGAGGCCAGAGATTGGTTGCAGCATCATATGATCCATGAACATGAGCCCATCAGTGAGGGACCAGGGGTTACACTGGATCTCTGGCAGTGCTGGAACGGTGGTGATGGGAGAGGTATGTTTGGGTTAATATTCTATTTTAGCACAGAGGGAGGTGGTAACAAAATTTTTAAAAGGCATGGAAATCCCCTCTATGCTGAACAGGCTTTCTACCATCATAGTTAAAGGATTGTGCCACAGAGAATAATGTTTATAGTTAAATTCAGCCCCAAATTCTGAACATTTTTAATACCTAATATAAAAAACGCCTCACATTACCAGCTTTTCTCAGAATAATGTTAGTATAGCACCACCTGCTGCATCCTGCTCACCACATCAGGGCGTTCTCAGTGAAGGAGAGAATAGCAGGATGAAGTCTGTATGTCTACCTCGGCACATTTACTAACATGGACACAGTAAAACTACTGAAGAGAAACAGTAAGTGGTGCTAAACTAACATTTTTCGTGGAGTATCTGATGACATAATCAATTTTCTTAAAGGGACTCTGACATCAGAAAGGAGAATTTTTGTTAAAACTAATATTTCTGTAAAACTATTTTTTTTTTAGAATTTTTGCCAATTTGGTTATTTCACCAGTCCTATGCAATTAAAAATTACATATAAAATATTGTCCTTCTCTAGCTTTGAAAGAAAACTTTTGTCGGGA
Organism: Phyllomedusa bahiana; assembly: GCA_025379985.1. NCBI lineage: Eukaryota > Metazoa > Chordata > Amphibia > Anura > Hylidae > Phyllomedusa > Phyllomedusa bahiana. Next base: position 111,123 of record JAODAL010003933.1, on the reverse strand, counting down.
GAGACTACTCTCAGCTTACTTTGGCTGCTACTTATCTCTACATAGTCTCATTACAAATAGTAACAAATAGTGACAAAATGATTGTTCCATTGCTCTCTCCACAGGGATATATAATTTTATATTAGATGATGAGCACTATATAAAAGGAAAGTATTGTAATCTATTTCTGCACTGAAGAGATGGGGGTTTCTTCACACTTCTCAGATTACCACTGATAATATTTACAGTTCGAAACAGAGAAAAGGATCATCAAGCAATCCTCTAACTACTGTGCTATCAGAGCTCACAGGAGGGAAATCAGGGGAACCTTAAAGGGTATTTATCGCTTCATCAGTTTGTCTGTTTCATTGTCACTTTCAATTTCTCAGCTCTTCAAATCCAGGGGCGTTTCTTCTCCTCCTAGCTGGGGGTTTCTTAACTGAAGGGGGATGACATCATCCCCCCGCTTCACTGTTCATGCTTGCTCCAGTGTCAGTGTGTTTGAGATCAGTGGGAAGGGATAGCACATCCTTGCTCTTCCTCCCTCCCTCTGTCTGAGTCCACATGTCACTATGTCGTTCCTCTCCCTATGCAGTCTTATTTTGTAAGAGCTGTCTATTTACATACCACAGCCCTGCATTCAGTCTAGACAGTCTTCTATGAACTCCGAGCACTGATCTCTTCTCCTCTCACATCTGGGGGTTTGTTACAATTGAATCCAGTCTTCTATGAACTCATCTAGAGCAGCACAGATCTGTCTCCTTTCTAGGTTTACACACAGCAGCATTAGGCACCGAGCACAATTCTGCTGTTTTCTTATTGTAGAGCTACTGTGCAGCTGCTGGCTGTGCAGAGTGAAATTTGCCGGCCCCCTATTCTGAGTGAGAGAGACAGGAATGCACGCTCCCATGAATACGACCGGGGGTCAGACAGAATGTAAATTAGTAGAGTCGTCAGCCAATGAAATGAAAGGAGAAGGGATCCGACCGGCACTGGGGAACAGTGTTTACAGAAAACGAAGATAAGGAATACTGTAAAAACAAGACAGCTTTGCTAATGCCATCCAATTGCAAAGTTGTTTGTTTTCACTGTCCCCTTATTCTGGAGACCATTTAATGTAATGATAAAACCCCTTTAATAAATTACATAAAACACAACCACACAATTTAATAAAAAAAAAAAAGATCCATAAAAGTCATATATTACTTGTCAATATCTGAAAGGAAAAAATTGATTGTAGTGTCCGTTTAAAAAGTGTAAATACAAAAAAGGTTCATAATTTGGAACTGGATTTGTTTAAATTCAACATTTTTACTGGGACAACGCCTTTAACGGAGCATTCCCACAAATATTTGTAAACCTTTTATCTACTGTAATTGCTCGTTAGTAACATACATGATATAAACAGCAATGCAGGTAATTTTCCTACAAGTCTCAGTATAAGTCTTATAGATATGAATAGAGAATCTGCCTTCCTATCTGCACATAAGATGCTGAAAGATTCAGTGACAATGATCGCTGTTAATATGGTCCAGTAGGGAATAAAGTGGATATGTCATGAATAAGGCAATGGTAAGAAAATTAACAGCATTGCTATTTGCAAGGTGGATATTTTTAATTAATAAATAAGCATGCCCATCCAGAAAATTAGAGGGCATGCTACTTTATGCTGTTAATTCCCTCTGGTAATTAAAGATGTTTTCCTCCATATGAAGTGTTGAAATATTACTAACTTCCCAATGTCAGGATTTGAAGCAGTCCTTATTTACAGATGGCTTTTTATCACAGTGTAACTATTTATGTATTTTTTCATTTATACAGTACAGTGCAGTACTACATATCCTGTACTGCTCTTACATGTATTAGTGAGGTACATGCAGTGATTGGTGGTCTAGTAGCTCCTCTTTACAGTACAGTGCGGTACTACATGTACTGTACTTCTCTTACATGTATTAGTGCAGTGAATGCAGTGATTGGCAGTCTAGTAGCACCTCTCTACAGTACAGTGCGGTACTACATGTACTGTACTTCTCTTACATGTATTAGTGCAGTGCATGCAGTGATTGGCAGTCTAGTAGCACCTCTCTACAGTACAGTGCAGTAATACATGTCCTGTACTGCTCTTACATGTATTAGTGCAGTGCATGCAGTGATTGGTGGTCTAGTAGCGCCTCTCTACAGTACAGTACTACATGTCCTGTACTGCTCTAACATGTATTAGTGAGGTGCATGCAGTGATTGGCGGTCTAGTAGCGCCTTTCTATAGTACAGTGCGGTACTACGTGTCCTGTACTCTTACATGTATTAGTGAGGTACATGCAGTGATTGGTGGTTTGGTAGTGCCTTTCTACAGTACAGTGCGGTACTACAGTAGTATAATGTTGTACCGTGTTAGCCATAAAAAATAATAGAAGAGTGAAGAAGTCAGGCGATACCTTTTAGAGGCTGAGTATATTTGATGGTGAGCTTTCGGGAGTACTAGCTCTCTTCTTCAGACATGATGTTATACAAGAACTGAAAATTTACAGACTTTTAATACACAAAAGACATGGACCTTCAAAGGAACTTAGAATTCTTAAAAATAACAAAAGTCTGTAAATTTTCAGTTCTTGTATAACATCAGTTGAAGAAGAGAGCTAGTACTCCCAAAAACTCACCATCAAATTTACTCCCGTTAGCCCCTAAAAGGTACGCCTGATTTCTTCACTTTTCTATTAGTGAGGGGCATGCATCATTGGCGGTCTATAGCATCTCTCACAGACAGTGCTACTACTCCTGTACTTCTTAATAACATTAGTTAAATATGCAGTGTTTCGTGTCTAGTAGCCTCTCTACAGCTCACATCAAATGGTACTCAGTGCCTTAAAGTACCTGTTCTTACATTCTATTAGTGAGGTGCATGCAGTCATTGGGTCTATAGCACCTCTCTACAGTACAGTTTCAGTAATACATATCCTGTACTGCTTCTTACATTTATTAAGTTCAGGGGCATGCAGTGATTAACGGTCTAGTTAGCGCCTTTCTACAGTACAGTTTTGGTACTACATGTCCTGTATGTTCTTACATTTATTAGTGAGTGCATGCAGTGATTGGTGGTCTAGTAGACCTCTCTACAGTACAGTTCAGTAATACATGCCCTGTACTGTTCTTACATATATTAGTGCGTGCATGCAGTGATTGGCGGTCTATTAGCGCCTCTTTTACAGTCAGTGTCGGTACTACATGTCCTGTACCGGTCTTACATTTATTAGTGCAGTGCATGCAGTGATTGGCGGTCTAGTAGCGCCTCTCTACAGTACAGTACTACATGTCCTGTACTCTTACATGTATTACTGCAGTGCATGCAATGATTGATGGTCTAATAATGCCTCTGTACATGTCCTGTACTGCTCTTACATGTGCCAGGATGAGCGGCTCCTTTGGGCACCAGGTGAGGCCTCTTTTTTTTTTTTCTGGTCTATTGTGTATAAAATATATGACCCAAAGAAACTCCAGTCCTCATCATAGAAAGTAATTTCCTATTTTCTACTCTTGTCTACTCCAAATAAAACATGTTTAAAGAAAGTAATTTCCAGCTTCAATTTTTCTTAGAGTTATGGCTTCAACATACAATGGTTGTTCCAGAATCGATTATTTTGTATAAAGAGGAACCACTAACAATTAAAGGGGTATTTCCATCTCAGATAATGTCTTGTAGACACAGATCCTCCCCGGGACTGTGTGCTCAGCTGTACTCAGAACATCTACTAAAAGGGGTTGTCCACTTTATAAGAAAATGAAAGCCGCAGCTTATGGGGCTCCGGTAACAATAAAAAATACTTTTACTCAACTTCCTCTGCTTCCAGCGCAGCCTCTCCCCGCCCTTCTGTTTTTATTCTCTCACTTCTGAACGGGGACCTCACTGATTGGCGGCTAATTTAGGTCAAGTGAATAGCTCTGAATGTTGAAGCACAGGCATGTGACCACCGATTGGCCAATCAGTGGCTGCAGAAATGACGTTTCTGTTCGCATTTGACAGAATGAAAACAGAAGTCTGAAGAGATGCGGCGCTGAATCCGCAGGAGTATACTTTTTTTTATGTTCGTGAGGCCCTAGAAGTGTCTGCTTTCATTTTCTTACGAGATGGACAACCCCTTTAAGAGAATGGAGACAGCGGTGGCACAGAGCAGAATGCAGACATGCCGCATATTTTCAAGATGGAAACGGTTGCACATATGCTCTGTATTATGCTTCGTGAATTGTCTCCATAAAGTCCACAAGAAAGCTGCCAGAACCTCGGACAAATATAGCAGTCACGATTAATACCATTTTTTCAGAGCAATTATGCTAGAAAACTGGCAAAACAATAAAGCTCTGCCCTAGTGTGTGAGTCTGCATTATACTGAATCAGGACTATTCCCATCACCTATATTTCAGAGTGTTGTTAGGGAACTGCTTCTACAAGGGCCAAAACAAATCTACATGTTTACAAACAGAAATGTAGCCAAAACAAATAGATACAAATAAATTCAATCACTCAGAAAGAGAGGGAAACTGGGCCACACAAAAATGGCTGCGAACGCCTCAAGCCCCGCCCACACGCGCGCACGCCCAGACTACGTGCCCCGCCCCGCGCTCGCTCCCCACATTCGGCCTCCCTGAGCCGTTACTCCCGTGACGTCATCACGCCGGAGGAAGGCGCGGAATTTTTGAAAGCGCCGCAGGACGGAAGCCGGGAAGACAGGTGAGCGGGGTCTGTCCTTATGTTCATGTAGGGGACGCGCGGCTCTCGTGCTGTGAGGAGAGCGAGGTAACGGCGCTGCGGCGGGTGTAACTTGATGGGAGTAGTAGAGCGCCTCACAGCGTTCTATGGCTGTCACAGCCTTCCCGTTCCATCCGCTTGGAGCCGCAGTCTGCTGGCAGCTCCGTGGCGTCTCCTGTGCACACAGCATGCTACGTATCCAGCTGTAGAAATAGAGACCAACGTCAAAGAATTTGTCTCTTGTGTTTTCTTGGGGGTCTGTTCACACCAGGTATTGCGGGCAAATACAGTAACATCATAGCATCACTGATCCGCAATACGCTGTGAGCTCAGCCTGAGGGTATGTTCACACCAGGTCTTGTGGGGTGACTACAGCGCATAATTATGCTGCAATGCACCCGAGGTACGCCCCGCAAATACAGTAACATCATAGCACTCATTGAGGCGCAATACGCTGTGTGAGCTCAGCCTAAGGCTCTGTTCACAAAGCTTATTCCCGATGTAATTGTGGGACGTACTTCGCCTGCAATTACGCCATGAGCTGCGGGGCGAGGGGGCCAGCAGCTCGCCAGCCCCATAGGCATTCATTATCCACAGCGCGTATACCGCCGTGAATAATTGACATGTCACTTCTCTCCCCGCTCGCCGTATTTCGCGAGCGGGGATAGGAGATGGAATCCATAGTTTTCTATGAGAACTGTGGATTACCGTAATGACTGGGACGCATTTCAGCCCGTAATTCGCACAGTACGGCGCAAATTACGGGCTGAAATCCGCCCCAAAATAAGCCGTGTGAACATGGCCTTAGGGTATGTTCACACCAGGTATCATGGGGCGTACTACAGCACGTAAGTGTGTCTCAATGTGTCTGAGGTACACCCCACAAATAGGGTAACATAGCACTCACTGAGCTGCAATATGCTGTGTGAGCTCAGCCTTAGGCTATGTTCACACGGCGTAATTGCAGGGTGTACAGTACGGCCACAATTACACTGGGTGTTCAGGAGTCGCGCTGATACGCGCATACTCCCGTGACGCGGGTGGGGGTGACGGCAGCCCTCCGGCCCCATTGACATTCATTACTCGCGGCGCATATTCACCACAAGTAATTGACCTGTCACTTCTCTCCCCGCTCGCCGTATTGTACAAGCAGGGAGAGGAGGCATAATCTATAGTTCTCTATGAGAAGCGCAAATACGATGCAAAATGCACGCCAATATTACGCCGTGTGAACATGGCCTTAGGGTATGTTCACACCAGGTACCGTGGGGCATGCTGCAGCGTGTAATTATGCTGCAATGCATCCGAGGTGTGCCCCCCACAAATACAGTAACATCAAAGCACTCATTGAGGCGCAATACGCTGTGTGAGCTCAGCCTGCGGGTATGTGCACACGGCGTCTTTGGGGTGTATATTGGTGCGTACTCTGCGTGCCGCTATCCACCGGGTGTTCTACAAGGATGCACCGGCCACTGTGTACATCTGAAAGGCTCTGTGCTGGCTCCCATAGACTCTCACTTTTCCCAGTGCGTAAGTGCAGGGAAGAGGTGACATGTCCATTCTTATCTTTCGGAGCGTAATATCATGGAAACCGCAGGTAATCTAGCCCTCAAGGAGAGCTATGAATTACCGGATTTGTGGGGCGTAATTGAGGAGTATTGCAGCACAATTACGCCCCACAAACATACAGTGTGAACATGCCCTTAAAGGGATATTCTGGGACTGACTAATGCTCGTTCGTCCCTCGGGGTATGAGTAAAAATAGAAGACTCCTACTTTCTTCCCGGACGCTCCCGTTCACTTCCGGCTGCCGGTCTGTTCATCCCTGGGTGACGCCGTGAACATTCATGTGACAGCTTCAGCCAAGCACAGGCCACGTGCAGGTGATGACGTGGCTCGTGATTGGCTGGAGCCGTCACGCAAACGATGAACGTTCACTCATTCCTAGGTGAACAGACCACGAGTGAGCGGGAGCGTCCGGGAGGTAAGTTTGAGTCTTCTATTTTTACTCGTAACCTGCCAGACGAACGAGCATTGATCAGTCCCGGAACACCCCTTTAAGCAACTGACCACAGGTCATGTAAATATTTGATGTTTATTAAAGAACTGTTCTGCAAAATATGAGGAGGAGATATCGACCAGTAGTTGGGTCTACACAGCAAATGTCAGAATGCCAGCCAAAATCTGACGGATCCGAAAAGCGCAGCGCAGGAGAGCTATCAAAAGCACATTGGCCATCTCCCGTGGGAACAGCGATGCGCTTTTGCCATTGAACGCAATGTTAATCACACTGACAATTGTGAGATCCGTTTTGCAGATCCGTAAAATGGATCACAAAAGCGTCGTGTGAACAAGCCCTTTCTAAAACAGCTGGATATTTATTGCCCCGTCTACACCGCGCTGGTTTTACGGCGGATTTAGCTCGGATTTTCTATTCTCAGAATTCTAAACTGCCGGTTTTGTGACGGGTTCTATAAGCTGCCGCTGTTTTCTAGTACAGCTCAATGTTAATGGGCCGGCCAAAATCTGACCACATAAGCCATGGACGGTGATTTTAAAATACTGTTTGATTTCTGACGGTATTTTTTTTTTTTCTTTTATAACATGTTTTATTAAAGGAGACAATAAATACAGACAGGTGACACTCACAGAATGTCGCACATTAACATGTATCAAGACTTCAGGAAAAACAGTCTGCACACAACCTGAGAGTGCAACCACTCCTTCCTATATATGATTATAATGGCATAGTTTAATGTCTCCTAGCCTATTTCAAATTCTCTCCCCGACCTAGCGAGGCCAAAGGCCAGAATATAATATTGAGAACTTGAACAGCAAGATCAACTTAAACTAACTCCCTCTGAATAGTCGCACCTGGTGTGCACTGTTCCCCCCCCACTTTAACCTCCAATCTAGGTTCCCTAACGTGCCTTTTAGCTGCTCTACAAGATAGTACTCCGTGTACAGAGGCGTAACTTCAAGCTCTTGGGCCCTGGTGCGAAAAGTGAAATGGGGGCCCCCCAGTTACCATGCACCATTTACAATGCTGGTATCATCTTATGTGGCAGGAGGGCATTTGGGCCCCCTCAGGCTGCTGGGCCCGGTAGCGACTGCTACCGCTGCATCCCCTGTAGCTATGCCCCTGTCCGTGTACTTGAATGGTTCTATCACCACTTTGATTTCGTCTGCGTTGTATTGTTTGTAAATAAAAGATCTCCACTTCTTTAAGAACCTCCCAGCATCCACTTCTTTATTTCTCCAGATATAAGACTTGATGTAGACAGTCTGAGTTGCCGGTTAGCCAAAAAAAAAAACAACCGGGACCAGGACAGGTAGACGTGGGAGAAGTGTGTAAACTGCCTTTCCTGGGGGTTCATCCGCCTCCATATATCCCCCAGCCCAGTGGAATCACTTAAGTCGCTAATCAAGCTCTTACCAGCTTTCCTCCCTACTTTCTGGGCCCCCGTTTGCTTCCTGTCCTCCCTCTCATCCGTCAAACAATTGAAATCCCCCCACCTACTAAAATGTTACGGCCACTTTATTTTGAAATCTGAATGCCCAGCTAACGAAAGAACTCCTTATCCCGGGTATTCGGCGCATAGATATTAAAGAGAGTCATTATACCTGCTGAGGTCTCAATCTTCACCCACATACTCCTTCCCTCCGTGTCTGATTCATGAGATATAATTTTGTAGGGAGTATTTTTATTGAAAAGTATTATCACTCCGTAATTTCTCTACACTTCCCCTGAGCCTCCCACATCTTCCTCATACGACTAAAGTCCTTTTCTTCCAAATGCGTCTCCTGCAATATGGCAATGTCCGGCTTCTGTTTCTTGAGCTGTTGTAATATCATCATTCTCTTTTGGTGGGTACGCAACCCCTTGACGTTCCAGGATACTATTCTCATGTTTAATGACACCTGATCCTCATCTTTAGACCCTAGATACTATAGGCCCAGTGCACACCTCACCCACCCCCCCCAGAGCAACAGAAATCCCAAAAACTAGTACCTCCAAAAAACCTTCACAGATTACCTCCTTCTACTTTAGAGACTTCTCTTTTTCCGCGCAAACTAACCTGAGGCAAATCTCTGACCTCAAACTTCTCTTTCTCAACTGCCTTACCCCGAAACCCACCTCGTTCCGCCCTGCCGAGTGATTTGGATTTCCCCTATCTTAACAAATTTCAAATAGCTACCCAACAACTTTAAAACTTGTATTAAGCCGACAAACTGGCACGCAGCCCCTGACCCTCCCCTGAGACCTCATTTACGCCATCGCCAATGTCGCAAATTCCTATGTGTTTAAGTCCCAAGACAACAACACTAAAAGAAAAATCTGAAAAATCAATAAGTGTCAACGTTTTCTTGGGGTCCGGAATTGACTCGAGTAAATTCTTACTGTAAGGCCATGTTCACACTGCGTTTTTGGACGAGGTTTTCGGAGCGTTTCCTCGCCCAAAACCTCGTCTAAAACGCTATAGTTTACACACGATGACGTTTTTACACGCTTCTTTGGAAGCAATAAAAAGAAGTGTCATGTCAATTCTTGAAGCACGGTTTTGGCCGCGGTTTTTGTCCTGGCTGAGCTCTGTATGGGTGAAAACCTCATCCAAAACCTGACCCAAAACCTGAATAAAGCCTCATCAAAAACCTCGTCTGAAGAAACGTGTTTCAGGCGAGGTTTTGATGTGGTTTGGGCGAGGAAAGTCTCCGAAAACCTCATCCAAAACCTCGTCCAAAAACGCCTTGTGAACATGCCCTATCACTGTCCTGGCTGGCCTGGACTAGCTTGCGTTACACTGACTCCTCCTCTCCCTAGGATACTGTCCACCCTCTGAACGGTCTGGAGAATTTTTCTTTTTGATAAAACCTTCCAGGAACTCTTCGGCCTCCTCTGGGTTATGGCATAACACAGACTGGCCTCTGACTGCATTTTTTTTTGTAAACTTAATTTTTATAAAATTTTACAATAACAAAAACATGAAATAACTGTCCATTAGATGAGATACTACTCGACACACAAAAAAATAATATAAGGCATCGTTACTACAGATAAGAAAAGTACTAAGCAATGAAAGTACAAAATAGCACTAATGACATACTTTGGTATCACAATAATAAGAATGAAGCAAAAGAAGTCTCCATCTTCACTAAAGAAAGAAAACAAAAAATAATAAAAAATTTTAACCCCACCCCCCAAAAACCCCCAAAAACCCCCAAAACAACCAAACGTTTTCCCCAACCTTATTTAAAGAAAAAACCATAATATTTCAAGTAAGGCGGGAAAAAAGTAAAAACAAATCCTTTTTAAAAATGTCAATCCCCAACACGGGCCCCCCCTAAAGGAAGGAAAAAAAAAATAAAAAAATTCCCCCCAAATCTACCCTTTTTAAGGGATACCCGGGGGTGGTGCCAGGATATCTAAAACCCCATGGAGGGCAACATCCAAAGCCCCCAAAACCCTAGGTGGGGAAATACCAATAAAACAAAAGGGCCGCATGCTCCCCTTGATCCCGGGGGGTGAAAATTTACCAACCCCTGCCAAATTTTTTTAAAAATTTGAAAATTTTTTTACCAAAATTGATTTTTGCCTTAAAGTTTTTTAAAAAACCTGGAAACCCGCAATTTTTGGGCATTTTTCCAAAATTTGGGCCCAAATTTTCTTTTGGTTAAAAAAAATTTGTGCGAATGGGGGCCTAAAAGGTTTGGGGTTTTGGAACAGGAGCTGTGTTTGGCCAAATTTAAAAAAACCCGAAATTTTAAATTCAATTTTTGAAACCCCCGGGGAACTTCAGGTTTTCCACACGGTCCATATACATGGAAAAAATTGGGGGGGCCCAATTGGCAGGATTTTCAAATTTAAAAGCTTTGGGGGGGATATTAAACCCAAAAATTGGGTGGGCAATTCAAAGAATGTTTTTTTTTAAAATAATTTTGAATCTTTACCCCCGGAGAATTTTAAAAAAGGGGTTGCCTTCTCCCCTTAGCAAAAACCTGAACCCCCCTGTTTTGAATAAAGACCATTATGCGTATAGAGAGGGGTCCTTTTTAAAAGTGGGAAGTTAAAAAAACCCTTAATTTTAAAATGAGAGGGGCCTCATGTACTTTATAAAAACTCCCCTATTGGAATAGGGGCCAAAAACATTTTTCAAAAAAAATTTTGAAAAACCCGGAAATAAATGGGGGGTTTTGGGAAAGGGTTTTTAATAACGGGAAAATTTTTGATCCCTTTATTCCCCCTTTTTTTGGGGGGTTACAAAAAAGGTTTAATTTTGGGTCCCATAATAAGGAAATTTTTTTATTTTGGTTGGTAGGGCAGGGGGAAAAAAAAAAAGGGTTTTTAGGTTGGTCAATTTGTCCCTACTGGGGTTTAAAATTTTTTTCCGACCTTGGAAACAAATATTTTTGGTATGAAGAAGGCCTGGGGCCCCCATGGGTTTAACCATCCCGCCTCGATGAAAATAATTTTCTGTGATGTTTAACCCGCCTTTTCCGGACGGGAAATTAAAAATGACCAGAAATTAAGGGGGCCCCCCCCCCCCCCCAATCCCTTGGGGAATTTTTTTGAACTTGGGGGCGTTTTTTAAAGGGAAAAGGGGGCGGTATAAATTTTGGGGTTTATGTTAAAAATTTTTTTAAAAAATTATTTATTTTTAACTTTCCCCTTGAGAAAGAGCCTTTAGAATAAACAAAAAATCATCCACTTTCAAATTTTCCTTTAAACCAAAATTTTGAGGGAAACAAGGGGGATTGAGTATAAAAGGACCGGGGGCTTACCATTTTATTCCGATCTTGGGTTCCCCACCAGGGGAATGGTAAATTGCAAACAGATTAAGGGTAAAGCGGGGAGGTCCAACTTCGATTAGAAATTTAACCCTGAACCCCGGGCCAAAAACCCTCTTAAAAAGATTGCTATCTTTAACCCCTTCCAATTTGGTCGGAAAAAAAACAAAGATATCGCAATAAGGGTTAAATATTGGTAACCATATTAATGCCCAGGGATCGTAATGGGGGCCAGGGGCTCTGAAGGGGGCTCATGGAAAATTTAAAAGAATTTGGGGATAAAGGGACCCGGGCAGGCCTTCCCCAAATGAAGGCCCCTAGAAAGAAAAAAGGGTTAAAATTTTGAGCGCGGGGATTGGATATAGTGAAAATATAAGAACGGAAGGCTCCCGGAATCCAACCGTCCTCACTGCCCCCACCTCTCCACTGACCCGGTCAACGCTTTTTCCTGCATCAATGGACAGACAGCTGAGGGGTGAAGCCCCGGATTACTTTTTGATTCTCTCCAGGACAGTAATGATTTTAAATTTAAAGGACGGCTGTTCTGCCCTTAACGAATCCCCCCCTTTTTGGGGGCTAATAAACAAAAGAAAGGCCAGCCATCCCCCAAACACCTTAGAAATGTTTTTTAATCAACTTTTAATTAATGAAATTGGGGGGTACGAGGAGGGGGAGACACTCCTTTTCCTGCTTCGGAAAAAACTTTTAAAAAACCCGTGTTCAATTTTCGGAGGGGATTGTTAGAAATAGATTAGAACGGTGGTTAGAAGGGGTGACTTCAGGATTAGAAACTTTTTTAAAAAATTTCTCCGAAACCCATCGGGGCCCGGGGCTTTATTTTTACCCAAGTCTTAATAACCCTAGAGTTTTCTTCATTTTGGAGGGGTTTGGGTTTTAAGTAGTCCCCTATCTCCTCAAAAGGGAAAGGGGAGAGACGAGGGCCAAGCCATCGGGGGGTCCTGTCATCGGAGGTTTCTGGGAAATAAAGGGTCAAAGAACCCGAGACATTATTAATACATACAGAATATTGAATTCCCGCAGAGTCCTTCAATCATAGATATTGGAACTAATTTAACCCCCTTTAGAAAAATTGCTAAAAGCCGCCCCGCTTGTTCCCAAACCTGAAAAATTTAGGCCCGGGACACTTCTTATACTCCACTACGCTCATACTTTTTTTTTTTTTTTTTTTTTTTTGGTAGACCTTGATTTGCTGCAGAGTTGGGTTGGAGGAAAATCTTGTAAGATTCCGAATTTCTCACTCAACAATCTAATTTGGACCCAACCACCCTTCCGCGGGTTTATGTAGGCAATCAAGGGGCCTCAAATGACCCTTTAGCTGCTCCCAAAAAAGACGGGCTCCTCCTTCTGGGGGTTGTTTTTAAAAAAATTGCAGCCACCACCCCGGGGATATTAGCAAAGTCCTCGTCCCCAAACAGGTAAGCGGGGAAATCTCCAAGGTAATCTGTACCCTTGGGAGCACGTCGCATTGGAGGACAAGAGGGGCATATCTGAAATAACAAACCCTTTAAAAATCAAGAGATCCACCCTTTGCATGTTTTGGGAAAAGTAAAATAAAATCAAAGGGGACCATGAATTGAGGAGGGAAAAAAAGGAATAGCCCCTTCCATCAGGATGAAGAGCCTCCAGTATCCCCAAATGAGAGTCTGAGATAAAAAAGCCAAATTGGGGGGTCATGGGAAGCTTCAGACCGGGATTTTTCTATTTCCGGGGAATTTAACCCCGGGTTAAAATCCCCCCCCCCCAAATTTAAGGGGTTTCAGGTCAATAGATAACTGGCTGTCAGGTTTTAAAAAAACCCCTTGGGGTTGGGCAGAGGCCCGAATTTTATAATGGAAAAAACTCCCCTGAGACTTCAAGATACTGAACCAGCGCCCTCCCTATCTTTTTTACTAACAAGAAAAAAAGAGAGATTTTTTTGGATAGGATAATTACACCATTTTTTTTCCCATTAATGGATGGAGAGCCCAGAACCGGCCCCACCCAAAGGGGCTTTCCTGCTGAAATCTCCCTCCTCCAAATAGTTTCCTAAGGAGGGCGCTGTTTTTAATTTTTTTTTGGGTAGAATCGTAATTTCTCTTAGGGGAAAGCCCCCTTAACTTTTCCCCGATGTTTTGCAAAAGAAAGGAACCCAAAAAATTAAAAGAAGAATAAAAGGAAGGGGGCCACCCCCAGGGGGGGAACCGCCAAAAACCCAAAACAACCAGATTTCAAAAAGAAAGAAAAAAAAAAATACCAAAAAGGGGAAAAAAAAATACAACCCATTTGGGGAAAACCCCAAAACCAAAAATAAAGAAGTCATTGGAAATTTTATCCCCCATTGGGGGAAAAAGTAAGGGAAATGTTGGGAAAGCCCCCCCCCACCCCAAAAGCTAAATTTCTTTAAGGGATACCTTTTCAAAGTTTCATTAAAATGACCCAAAAAGGAAAGTAAAAAGCGCCATGATGAAACGGAAAAAGGCAAGTTTTTAAAAAAGGGGGGGGGGCCCAAAAAAAGGTCAGTTTTTTTTCAAGTTTTAAGGAAAAAAAACGCGCCAATAGTTAGCCTTTTCCCAAATTTTAAAAAGGAACAAAAACCCCCCCAAGGGAAAAAACCCTTGTCCTCATTTGGGAAAAAATTTTCCCGATCCAATAGAAAAATCCCCGGATAATGACCCCCCCCGAAAAAAAGCCTATTTGTATTTTATTATAAAATGCCCAAACCCTTTTTTAAACTCGAGTAAAATGACAAATTCGGCAAGAATTCCCAAACCACGCTTTTAAATTAAAAAATCCCCCTAGTTTAAAGAGAAATTTTGGGCCTAAACGAAGAGCCCCCCTTTTTTAATAAGCCCGTGTAAAAAAATTCGGGGAAAATCCCATATTGATTTTGGGATTTAAAAAAAATGGGCCCCCCAAATTTTTTTTTAAACTAAATACCCAACTGAATCCCTTTTATGTTACCCCGGTTTGGAAAAATGAGGTTTTTAGGTCCCCCGCCCAAAAGGGGGGTTTTTCCCTTAGGGGAAACATTTTCCCCGAAATATTTAAGGGTTCCTCTGACCCTCCTGGGCGTTCTTTTGGCATGAATCCGGGGAAAAGGTCCCCTCTTGCTGAATTTTTGGGGCCAGGTCCGAAGTTTTCTGGGATAAGGCTGAAGGGATCCATCGGGTGATAATCGGATACCAAGGGAAACAAATAATGTTTCGTAAGGGGCCAAATGTTGTCGCTGTTCCACCTCCCAAAAATTTTAAATATAAGAACTTTGGTTTTTTTATGGTGTTGGAATTTTAAAGGCCCCGGAAAATTGACTTGTCTTTAAAACCAAAATTTTTCCCTGGTGGGGTTCTCTTTGAGTGGTGCATTTGGGGGCCGCTTCTAGGATACGGGATGAAGGGCTGGGGTCATGGGTTTACCGCATGGGGATAATTTGGGTTTGCCAAAGGAAGTGTTCGTGGGGAGGGGTCTTCCCAAAACATCCAGGGTTGCGGGAGATTCCCCCTCGTATTTTTTTGAGGCCGCTTTTCAAACCCCCTTGGGCCAGGGGTGGTGGGGGTTTAGCGTTTTTTTCCCCCCCTTTTAGGGGGGGGCAGGGCCATGTGGAAAATTTTTTGGATTTTTACAAAAAACCACGTTTGGAAGGGATAAAAAGTTTTGGTTTTTTGGAGATTTTTTGGGAAAAAAATCCCAATTTTTAAGCCACCTGGATCATAAGGGCCCCCCCGTGCCACGTGTTAAGGAGTTGGTATGGGGGAGGGTTAAAGGGGAAAGTGGCGGTGGGGTGGGTTTAGACAGTCTAAATTATTGTCTTCTTTATGGAGGTCATAATAGTAATTTTTGCCCTTTTCGTTTATTTTGTTTTTTGATTTTTTGGGGAATCCCCCAAGGGAAGGAAATAAAGAGAGATTAGAGATAAACCCGTTTTAATCCTTTTTCCGGGACCATAAATCCCAAATTTAAAAAAAATTTATTTGAGTTTTTTATTAGTGAAAATAAGTATGATTCCCCCCCAAGGGAGAATAATTTATTTGGGGGAGGGGGGGGAGTGGGAACACCTTAATAAATTAAAAAGACCCCCTTTTTTAATTGTTGGAGGCACAGGGGGGTTGAACGTGAGGGAAAGAGTGGGGAGTAAGGGGGTTTTGGGGGAGGACCCGAATTTTGTTAAAGGGGGGGGGGGGTGGTGTAATGAGAATCTTCTTTTGAAGGGTTTTAGATTTGGAAAAATCAACACAGGAGGGGGGAAAAAAGTCTTTACCCCTTTTTCCCCCCAATGTCCCTTAAAACCTTCTTCCCAAGTTTTTGAAACATTTTTAAAGTCTTTTCCCCCAACATAGTCACAGGGTTTATTGGAATTTTGGGTTTTTGAATGGTAGATTGGGGATTTTTTAAAGTTGTATTGGGGAGGGGAGAGGGGGTTTTTAAATTGGTTTAATGTTTTGGGGAGGGGAAGTTTGATGGGTTTAAAAAGGTGTTAAAATTTTGGTTTTTTAAGGGGTTTTTTTTTGGTGAAAAAATTTTTGGGGTTGGGGGGGATAAAAGGGAAAGTAAAATAGAGTTTTTGGGAAAGGGAAAATTTTTAAATTTTTTAAAAAGGGGGTGGGGTTTTTTTTGATTTTTTCCCTGCCCAGAAGAAAATCCTTTTGGGGCTTCCCAAAAGGAGGCTTTTTTGCAAAAATGGGAAAGGGGGCCAAAAAAAGCCGGCAAAAACCGAAAAGGGGGGGGTCCCCCCCACCATTTGTCTTTACCCTTGGGGTTTTCCCGTTTTTTTCAAAAACCCCAAACTGAAAAGATCCCGCCCGTGGAAACCTGTTAGGTGATTTCAAGGGGGGGGCCCCCTGCCAGCTTAAAAACCTTTGAACAAAATAAGAGGATGTAAAAAACTTTTTTTGCACGGGGTTTTGGTGGGAACCCATTTTCTGCGCATTTATTTTTTTTTAAAAGCTTTTAGGTTTCCAGCTTTTTTCCTTCCCCGGCTTTGGTGCTTGCCCCCCGGTTCCCCTCAGGGAGAACATTTAAAAGTCTCTGTGCTGTAAAGCTCTTCTCCCGCAAGCAGAGTCAGACAGAGAGCCTGCAATTAACTGTGACCACTTTCTGGTATGTCCCCTGCACAGTGCACGTATGATGTGCCGATTTAGAAGCAGATATGTAGCTGGTAGGGTCCCGATGTAGAGGAGCTGTGGCACTGTGTGTCTCTACATGCTGGGGCAGGAACAGGAAGTCCCCTCTGACTGCATTTCAACATTGCCGTGTATACAGACCCTTAGGGTTTGTTCACACGGCGTTTTGTGTCCGTGTGAACATACGCTTTTGGGATGCGTGTCCGGGTCCATCAGAACAGAGCCAGACACGCATCGAACAATTAGCAGTGCGATTATCACTGCCGGCCATGGGAAACACGTATCAGCATTCCCATAATAGATTGCCGCTGCGTGTTTGCATCACGCCTGCCCAGTCTGTCTTTCGGATGCGATCCATGAAATGACATGTCAATTCTTGGAGCGGTTCCAAAAATTGGATTGGACAGATGCAATGCAAACATGCAGCGGTGTCAAAAACTGTCCGGCAGAAAATCCGCTCAGTGGGGACTGCCGGACGGATTCTCTATTAAAGTCTTTGAGGAGCGTCGCTTGTCTGTTTTCAGATGGTTTCTAAAACCGCAAACTGACCGATAACCCTTGCCCTGTGGATAAGCCCTTAGAGTGGAGGTTGCAGAGGGTGGGGACCTCTGCGCAGCTGTAATAACCTGTGGAAACAAAATCAGCATTGAAGATGTATAAGAAAGCTTGTTTGCACAGGGTATTGAGGAGTGTAACCCTATTCAGTGCTGCAGCAGGTTTAGTTCTTCTCTCCTAAGAAGCTTATGCAGAGGACATACTCTGCGCTAGTATCTCTCACCTCCTCCCTGGCTGTTGCCTGCTATGCCCCCTGTTGCCCTTCAGATTTTGGTAGAATCAGTTCAAACTTCAATTCTGACAGTGGCTGTGAGAAAATCATGCGATAAATCCGCAGCCTTTTCCAAACTTGGAAGTGGAATATAATGGTGCTATATAAATGAATATAATAATGCTATACCTTAAGAATGCTCTGACAGTCGTCCACTCTAAGGCATGCAATCATACTGTAAAGGGAGCCTGTTGGAGGGATATGCTGCTCTGAGAGCAGGATGTGATAGAGGAGAGAAGCTGAGCTCTGTGATACATAGGGTTATATGATAGAGGAGAGAAGCTGAGCTCTGTGATACATAGGGTTATAGGATAGAGGAGGAGAAGCTGAGCTCTGTGATATATAGGGTTATATGATAGAGGAGCTGAGCTCTGTGATATATAGGGTTATAGGATAGAGGAGCTGAGCTCTGTGATATATAGGGTTATATGATAGAGGAGCTGAGCTCTGTGATATATAGGGTTATATGATAGAGGAGCTGAACTCTGTGATATATAGGGTTATATGATAGAGGAGCTGAGCTCTGTGATATATAGGGTTATACGATAGAGGAGCTGAACTCTGTGATATATAGGGTTATATGATAGAGGAGGAGAAACTGAGCTCTGTGATATACGATAGAGGAGCTGAACTCTGTGATACATAGGGTTATATGATAGAGGGAGAGGAGCTCTGTGATATATAGGGTTATATGATAGAGGAGAAAAGCTGAGCTCTGTAATATATAGGGTTATATGATAGAGGAGAGAAGCTGAGCTCTGTGATATATAGGGTTATATGATAAGCTGAGGCAATTCCTTTATACCCTGACATTGTTAGAGATGTTGCCCCTGTGGTCACCACTTTGCCTCCAACCCAAGTTAGTGTAGAGAGGCCGTTCTCTAGCCTGGAAATAATGAGATCAGATGTGAGGTCATGTATGCAGGATCTGATGGAAGCAATGCTATTTCTCAGAACAAATTCAGAGACTCCACAAATGTTCCTGCAGTGTTTTGCATATTTACAATTTTTTTGTGTTCTAAAGTCAAATCCAATAAATATATATTTACACTGACAAGCAAAATGGTAACAATGTTTTGAACTTGTGACTTTCAGGCTCCATATCTCTCCATCCACTACAGCTTTGTACATGAGGCTACTGTAATTTTATATACAGTCATCTTACCGATGTTATACATAAATGTGACTTGCAAGTATTTAGCCTCTGCTTAGTTCTGCAGATTCTTTCCTATAACTGCATTGTTACTGTTTTGCTCCTAAAAATCAAAATGTTAATTTTGATTATTATGTTAGTATTTGGGAAATCCACTTTTGGTTTTCAGCACTTCCTGAATCCTTCTGGGCTCTGGATCAGATCCAAGCATGTCTTGACTAAAATCTGATCCCAGGTTTCTTCTACACATTCCCAATGTTGGTGCAGACTGGACTTGGATACAAATACAGCTTTTACTTCAACTCTACCCACAAGTGTTCAAAAGATCAAAACATTGTTACCCTTTTGCTTGTCAGTGTCTGTTCTACCTAAATAGCTTGATTATTGTATCATAAGGTGATAAACAGCCCGATGTAACCATTTTACTACAGTAAAGTTATCACTTAAACATGCGCCGTGTATGAGGGAGTCAGGAGTCGGAGGTTTGGGAAATTGAGGAGTCTGAGTCGGGGATTTGGCTTGCTGACTCCACATCCCTGTATATGATAGAGGAGAGAAGCTGAGCTCTGTGATATATAGGGTTGTATGATAGAGGAGAGAAGCTGTGCTCTGTGATATGTAGGGCTATATGATGAAGGGAAAGGAGCTGAGCTCTGTGATATATAGGGTTATATGATAGAGGAGAGGAGCTGAGCTCTGTGATATATAGGGTTATATGATAGAGGAGAGAAGCTGAGCTCTGTGATATATAGGGTTATATGATTGAGAAGCTGAGCTCTGGGATATACAGGGTTATGTGCTCGAGGGAGAGGAGCTCTGTGATATATAGGGTTATATGATAGAGGAGAGGAGCTGAGCTCTGTGATATATAGGGTTATATGATAGAGGAGAGGAGCTGAGCTCTGATATATAGGGTTATATGATAGAGGAGAGGAGCTGAGCTCTGTGATATATAAGGTTATATGATAGAGGAGAGGAGCTGAGCTCTGTGATATATAAGGTTATATGATAGAGGAGAGGAGCTGAGCTCTGTGATATATAGGGTTATATGATAGAGGAGAGGAGCTGAGCTCTGTGATATATAAGGTTATATGATAGAGGAGAGGAGCTGAGCTCTGTGATATGTAGGGTTATATGATAGAGTGAGAGGAGCTCTGTGATATATAGGGTTATATGATAGAGGGAGAGGACCCGAGCTCTGTGATATATAGGGTTATATGATAGAGGGAGAGGAGCTCTGTGATATATAGGGTTATATGATAGAGGAGAGGAGCTGAGCTCTGTGATATATAGGGTTATATGATAGAGGGAGAGGAGCTGAGCTCTGTGATATATAGGGTTATATGATAGAGGGAGAGGAGCTCTGTGATATATAGGGTTATATGATAGAAGAGAGAAGCTGAGCTCTGTGATATATAGGGTTATATGATAGAGGAGAGAAGCTGAGCTCTGTGATATATATGATTATATGATAGAGGAGAGAAGCTGAGCTCTGTGATTATATAGGGTTATATGATAGAAGAGAGAAGCTGAGCTCTGTGATATATAGGGTTATATGACCGAGGGAGAGGAGCTGAGCTCTGTGATATATAGGGTTATATGATAGAGGAGAAAAGCTGAGCTCTCTCCTCAACAAAGGAAAATGAAGAAATATATTTGGAAAAAGTTTTCATTTACTGTTCCCTACATATTGAAAGCTAATCTTTGTAGTGAGTCAGCCCCTTTAAATGAATTATGTTTTGTGTACCAGGCACCATGAACACATCAACTCCTCAATCAGGGGGGCGCCAGAAGCCGTTGTCCCCAAGTGAACCCTATCTGTCTCCAGCCACAAGACCACAGTCCGTCAGTGCTGCAGGGACTCCCACGTTACAGAACTTCACCAGTAATGATGATGAATGGGAAAGGAAGCAGAGACGAAGGTCCAGAGTCATTGACTTACAGCTCAGTAATGCGGACTCCCCTGCATCTGTTATCTCTCCTGGTCAGAGGTAAGTCACTAATATGCTTCAGACATCCTGGGACAACCAGATGGATTGTTTTTGTTTTGTCACTGATTTATTGGATTGTCTGCGGGTTTTAAAGGGAACCTGTCACATAGATTATGCCCCACTTGCTGAGGGCAGCACAAGCTACTGACAGACCTGCGGTTCCCAGCGCTGTGTCCCTTATTCTGTAAGGTGCAGCACTTTCAGAGCATTTAATGTTCAAATCTGCAGTTTTCAGCCTGTTCTGCCAGAGAGGAGTCCACTCTATTCATGAACAGGCATTAGCCCCGCCGACTCAAAGCTGATTCAACTTTTTACTTTGAATAAGTATAAGCCTCTAAATAACCAGCAGGTGGGTGGGGCTAGCCTTGTGTGGGTGGGGCTAACACCTGCTCATGAATACTCTGGACTCATCTCTGGCACAACAGGCTGCAAACTGCCAGATTTGAGCATAAAATGCTCTAAAACTGCTGCATCTTACAAAATAAGGGACACAGCGCTGGGAACAGCAGGTCTGACACTAGCTTGTACTATCCTCAGCCAGGGGGGCATAACCTATGTGACTGGTTCCCTTTAAATAGTTTTTCAGGTTAATAATCTTTCTACTCTATATCTTTTTAGTAAATACAATACTGATACTTCTGTAATTGAGAACATAATGTAGTAAACATTTTATTTCATTATTATTGGAATTCTGCATCTACACTTCATCTTAATGCTGCTTAAACTCGGATATGAAAAACAGCAGTAACATTCTGTATTGTCATTTCCCAGTTTAGAAGAGATAAATCACAAGTTTGTATAATTTATGAGAAATAACCTTGAAACAGCGTCTTAATAAGAATTTTCATTCTATAGCAATATAATGTGGAAGTCCTACTGTGAATAGTCATAGTAACTGGCTAAAGAACAGCGTGCAGCCCCAGACAACAAATTAGCCATTTTTGTCAGCAGTTTTTGTAATGCGCACATCCTTAGGCTACATTCACAGGCATATATCTTCCGTAGATTTCTGCTGCATCTTTCACTTTTTTTGGACGTGCATTTTGCTGCGATTTAGGACATATATTAGCCCCTTACAATGGTGCCAGTCTGTGTCAATAATCCCTTCACGTTTACAACATTACATACATTTGGGAAACGCGTCACTTAAATCATTTTTATGCAGTACAGATTAAAAGCAAAGAAATCAAAGTTGAGAAAAACAAAGTTTAAAAATGAAAATGTAAGTTTTCATTACTCAATTGATAATTACATTTGAATTTTATTTGTATTGATAATATGTATGTGGATTTATTATGAGTCAAGTTGGTTGTTTATAAGGATATGTTCACACAGCGTCTGTTTAGCCCGTACTTAGGGGTGTAATTGAGCTGTTGTAGATGGAACCACAAAAGGGCTCTACTTTCCAGCAGGGGACCAAATCAGTATATTAGTTGGCACGTGCCATACAATACACAGCCTGACACTGTCTCAGACAAAAGAGTTCTCCTAAGTTTATTACACAAAGGTTTTAACAGGTATGGGGGTGTTATACATTCCTAAGAACAACATCCACCTCTGCTCAGTTCCTGATTGGGGGACTCTTTCTAAATTCTTAAACATTTATATGCGTCCTTTGCTAACACATTAAAAATGTAGGTGACAGCATCTTCTTACGGTAATATATGAAAGAACATCTGAGGTATTAGACTATTAATACATTAAAATAGAGTTACACAAAGGATTATACATAATCGGCACTTTATTAGGTACACACATGTAGTAAAGGTTAGGACCCCCTTTCATACAGATGCCAATTTTCGGGCATAGATATCAACAAGATGTAGGTATTACGATGCAATGTAACATAGGGGCCAAAGAGTGCATAAAATATTAACCATGACACCTACCACACACTGGGTGAAACCATTGATACCTTAAGAGGATGGATATGACTTTCAATTATAGTTCATAGGCCTATAATTATACCCTTACCATCCGAACGTTACGGCGAATCGAGGATAAGACAGGCAAGTTTTTCTAAAATCTTAACGTCCTCCCAATGTTGATGAGCTTGGCATATACTTTACACTCGATTTCGCACCGTTTAGCGAAAGACGTGGCACCATATGTGTGTGTATTTGCTTGATAGCATTCTTATAAAAACTGTGTTCAGAGATGCTTCTGCCTATTGTTGTAACGGGTGGCTATTTGAGTATGTTCCTTCTACAGCTGAACCTCTGCCCTTTCTTTGACCCTGGCATCACAGGCATTTCGCCCACAGGACGCGCTCACTGATGTTTTTCTTTTGGGACCATCTCTGTAAACCTAGAGATGTTGTGGTGAAAATCCAGGAGATCACAGTTTTGAATACTCGACCAGCCTCTGGCCCCCACAACCCATGCACGTTTAAGGCACTCAAATCCCTTTCTTCCCATATGATGCTCGTTTGAACGCAGAGATTGTCTTGACATGTCTACATGCTAAATGCCTGAGTTGCCGCCATGTGTTGTGATTAGAATTAAGTGTTAAAGCAGTTGGACAGGTGTACCTAATAATGGCCGGTGATGATTAACTTTGTTCCATCCAAAACCCTTTAGGTGTAATTGAGCTGCAATACACCCTGAAGAGGCGTAACTATGATCTAGCTCTCAAGGGTATCATTACCTCTTTTCCCCATAGTACGCGGAGTGAAGAGTAATGTTGCGTCTTCTAGAAATTTAACGTCCCCTCCCCAAGCATGTTAGAAGTAGACGCTGTCCATATACTTCTAAAACACTCGGCATTGTGTGGCACACACAGTTATGCGCCGAAAGACACCCTAGCAAAATATATTTGTGTGTTGTTATTGCTGAAAATATTTTATAAAAACAATTAAAAAAAAGTTGGATTAATTCACCAACACAGATTAAAGTGGTGTTCACAGCTGCATCATAGCTTCCATTCAGATGACTGAATGGGGTCCTTTAAAGAGAACCTGTCACATAGGTTTTGCCCCCTTTGCTGAGGACAGCACAAGCTAGTGTCAGACCTGCTGTTTTCAGCGCTGTGTCCCTTATTCTGTAAGATGCTGGCGTTTTAGAGCATTTACCCCTCAAATCTGCAGTTTTCAGCCAGAAAAGTCATATAAAGTCAGTTTTTTTCAAGCCCCGCCCACCTCACAACTGACTAACCTATTACTTTGAATAGTTAGAAACATGTGAATAACTGTCAGGTGGGCGGGGCTAGCCTTTGGTGGGCGGGGCTAACACAAGCTCATGAATAAGATTTGAGCATTAAATGCTGTGATCTTACAGAATAAGGGACACAGTGCTGGGAACAGCAGTTCTGACACTAGCTTGTGCTGTCCTCATCGAGGGGGCAGAACTTATGGGACAGGTTCCCTTTAAGTTTTATCGTTTAATAGCAAGAATGGTGTAGCATACTGTGCTAACTTTGGTTGTGGAATCTGACAACACTTTTAAGGACAGTGTGAACATAGCCCACAAGATAGGAGTCAGTGTCCATGTAGATTGCGCTAGAGTTCCCTCATGTAGGTAATTGCTGGCTGTGTATAGCTTTTTTTGGTGAGAACCCCCAACTTTGAATTGACTTCTGGAGAGTCAGCAAGTGTAGTATGTAAGACACAATGTATTCTATTGGGGTCATATAATATATAACTACTTCTAATCTTTGTTTTTGACAGGTCTGAGGCGATCTCGCTTCTTATGCCAAAACTGACCAATACACAGATCTCCGATCATTACTCCACCTGCATCAAGCTGTCTCAGGAGAATGTAGGTTTTCTGACCATCATTTCACATACCTGCGACTTGTAGCAATTAGACTTGATTCACACAGTGTTTTCTGATGTGTACTTGTAAGTCAAAACTCGGAATACAACTAAGGGTATGTTCACACAGTGTCTTGCTGCTTTTCTGATCCGTTCTGATGGACTCAGAGACGCATCTAACAATTAGCAGTGAGTTTATCACTGCCGGCAATGACAGAAATGCAGCGGCGTTCACATGAGAGATCGCCGCTGCGTATTTGCCTTGCGCCTGTCTGGCCCGTCTTTCGGATGCGATCCAAGAATTGCATGTCATTTCTTGGATCGCATCCGAAAGACGGACCCTACAGGTGCGATGCAAACACGCAGCGGCGATCTCTTATGTGAACACTGCTGCATGTCTGTCATTGCCGGCAGTGATAAACTCACTGCTAATTGTAAGATGCGTCTCTGGGTCCGTTCTGATGGACCCAGAGACGCATCAGAAAAGCGGATGTTCACACGGACGCAAGACGCTGTATGAACTTACCCTATCAGAGAGAAAAAGTATAATAAAGAGGCTTCCTGTTTTGGTTTACAAATACTGTTGTGAGAGACACATGAAAACGCACCATGTCACACCAGCCTTTGCATGCACATAGTCTACATGGACCTATATAGATTTTCTTTGTATTCCAGCATTGCACCTTGCCTTCTTTCACTTGTATTTTTTTCTATATCTGCTGAAGAGAATAACAACCAAGAATGCTTTTGGGCTGCACCTGATTGATTACATGGGAGACATCCTCAAGGAGAAAGGAAGTGAATTGACTAACTTCAAGGTGCATAAAAAAATCCCATGTTCTCATTTCTGAACCAGATTGGCTGTACTATGTTCAGTATTGATTTCACTGTGCATTGCAGGTTGCTGCAGGAACACTTGATGCAAGTGCTAAAATTTATGCTGTGAGAGTTGATGCAGTACATGCCGATGTGTACAGAGTATTGGGGGGTCTTGGCAAAGATTCACAAGGACCAGAAGACTCTGAAAATCAAGGAACAGGTATGTGAAGATAGAAAAGCGATAGAACCACCTGTTAGGAGTAAAAGTGAATAACCTAATGCTCCAATGGAAACGTATATAGCAATAAGATGGCCAGAATCTCTGGTTTTATAAATGTAGCACCCAAAGTGTCGTCAAGTCTGTAAGTCAATTAAACTGTTTTAGCAGCGTCTCATCAAGGAGGATTAATAGCCGTGTGAGCCAGCCCACAAGGCATCTTGCACAGCAAATTGGGACCTTTTCCTCTACTGATGAGCAACAACTTTTTTTTTGAGGGCTTTTTCACATTTAATGTTCATTAAACAATTTTCTTTAAGGCTATGTTCACAAGGTGTATTTGCAGGGTGTAATTACGCCCCGCAATTACGCCGTGTGGACGGGGGCGGGGGGCCGGCACGTCGCCGGCCCATAGACATTCATTGCATGTCACTTATCTCCCCCCTCGGCGTATTCGCCGAGCAGGGAGAGGAGACGTAATCCATAGTTCTGTATGAGAACTGTGGATTACCGTAATGACTAGAACGTATTCCAGCCGTAATTTGCACACTCTGGCGCGTAATTACGGACTGAAATACGTCCAATTTTAAGCCATGTGAACATGGCCTAACATTACACAAAAATAAACAAAATTTGCAGTCAGACAGCATTGTGTAACACAATGAATAAGACACGATCAGTATTACATGTCAGGTAACTATGGGACAAATGCATGTAATGCACAAAACAGGAGTGTAAAAAAGTGTGGCTAAGTGACTGCAATGAGAAGAGAAAGAGGAGGAGAAGAAGAAGAAGAAAAAAAAGGAGGGGAGGAAGGATTAAATCTATTTGATCTGCCGGGCTACATGAGGGGGGGGGGGGGGGGGCAGCAAAAAGAGAGATATGGAATATAAAAAAGTAGAGATCAACGCCAAGGGTCCATCGAAACCCAGTTAGCCAGTCAGCCTGACAGGGGTTTAAATGTCTGAGAGTCTTGGTAGAGGACTCACGGTCTCCTAGTGCACAAGAACCTGGCAGTATCTTCAGGGGAATGCACTAGCAGTTTCTCCGTTCGATAGATGAGCAACAACTTTAAGGCCGTGCTGGCTTCAAATGGGTGTCTATGGCTGATAACCCAAGTCGCTATTGACCTACTAGGTGACCGTTTTCTCCATTCTGCAGAAGAGCTTTTTTCTGATGCAGCCATCTATGGCTAACGGTGTAAATGTCTGCTTGTTTCCATAAAGGGCTTTTCCAGCTCAAACATTTATGGCTTATCAATAGGATATGCCATAAATGTCTGACAGGTGCAGTTTCTAAAGGTGAGAGAACGGGGTCCAGAAACCAGCTGTCCAGAAAGGAGAAATAGCCGTGCTTACTCGCTATTCATTTCAATGGTAGTTCCATTAATAGCCAAATAAAACTTAGAGCTGGACTATATGGCCCGGCATGCTTCTACATTGTTGGTCTGTCCCAATGATCGCTAAACCTTTATTGTGACACAGTACTGAAACAAGTATAAACTTAACAATTGGACATATTCCACATTATATTCAATTGTTCAAAACATGTCTGCTAGGTCCTGGGTATAGGATAGTTTATGTAGCTGCAAACAGAAGGAGAGCCATATGTGCCTCTCAATGCACTTTTATGACAGCATTGTCCTAGACAATTCTCTGTGAGCTAAAAATATTAGCAGCCTAAAGGTATGTTCTCACAACGTTTTGGATCCGTCTTTTGAAGAAAAAAACGTATCCAAAAACGCAACAGCTGATGTTTTTTTTTTTTTTTTGGGGATGCGTTTTTCAATATATATACACAGTATACACTAGATAAAATGCAGGCAAAGAACTTGAGACTATTCACAAATTATAACATCCACAGAGGTTGTAGTTTGAAAAGGTAGAATCTTTAATGTAATATACTAAATCGGCCCCTAGAGGTCTCCTTTGATCTAGAAAAACGGTTTGAACTTTAGTAAACTAATGACCTACATTTTCACTTAGAGCGGAAAGTGGTTTAGTTATAATGTAAGAGGAAATCCAATAGAGGGGCCTCACAGCAGTTTACATGTGTTTCAGAGAAAATCCAATAGAGGGCACTCACAGCAGTTTACATGTGTTTAATCTTATAAATCACTTTTATGTTTTGAATTATATAAAAGCAGTTTTTTAGTATAGAATGGGTGTTTATAGAAATTCTAGAAGTTTTTTAATAGATTGTTTATAATGTTTTAGATAAATAGTTTATTATAGAATGTTGAGTGGTTTTAGTATTATACTGAATTATCCTGCTCACAGATGCATACACCACCTTTCAGGTTCCTTTTCAGTTTTTATTTACGTAAATGTTATTTTTATCAATTTGTCCTAGTGAACTCTCATCTGCAAGACCTCTAAAATAGATTATTTTTTTTACATAGACATATTCATTATTTGTGCTCTTTTTTTGTGCTCTGTTCAACAGAAGATGCCAGTAAAGAATCGCAAAACAAGAAGCAAAAGAGGCGGCAACATTCTGTGAATACCATTGAGCAGAACCTTAACAACATTACCCGTTCAGCAACAGACAGTGTTGATCAGGTGCATGTCTATATTCATGATACGTTAAAAGGTGTTTTCTGAGATTTTCTACAACCATTGAACAGTCTGGCACTTGGATAAAATAACCTTTACTCGCCTCTTTCGCTGCCAGAATGTCCATGTTCCCCACCAGCATGCATGAAAAATATGCTGGCCCAAAATAGTTTTAAAAACTCTTGAAAATTTTCTTTTATTTCATATTTTCCTCGCCATACTATTTCAGTTTTACGGTTATTTTTAAAGTAGTTACAGCGTAGAGTCGTAGTACGTCTCAAAAACAAAAAAGGTAAATCCTTTCCGAGCGATCAGCGGTTTTCCCATAGATAAGAGAAGCTTAGACAGCGGCCCCCGACGTGCATTTGAAACGTTTGGGGGATTTGCCCCTTTCCCAAGCTTGGCATGTTCCCCACCAGTCCTCCAACTGTAAACTTTCATGGTTTGGTGCAGCTATTAAGACCCCGTTTCAAAAAATAATTTTTTTTTCTTTAAATTTTTCCTATTTTTTACATTTTATGGGGCTTTGATCAGAACTTGTAGCGTGAAAAAAATTTTTTTTTTTTATGAAACCACCTGAATGGATTTAGGACGACATGTATGTATGGGTCTGCGCCAGAATTCTGAGGTCCTTTAAGCCCAAAAACTGGTGCAGCCCTATTCTCTAGATTTATAATCAGGTGCACTCCAAAATTAGGGCTTATCGGGTCCCGCGGCCTTTGTAATGGCCTGAGATTGGAGGGGTGTGCCCCCCAAAACCCCTATGATTTACCATTTAGATGGAGGACGGCAAAAAAGGGCAAAAAATTTAGAACAGGGAGAAAGTTAATGGTGGCCGAGTTGCGTTTTGGAGCTGAAGGCATAATTTTTTCCACGTGCGGTTTTATAAATTCAGGCGCTTTACATATAATGCGCGCAAAAAATTGACCCCTGGGGGCCCAAAATTATAATGTCGTTAGGTGTGATAACCCCTAGTATGTTTTTGATTTTACCCTCTAGAGAAAAGATTTAGAGGGGGAAAAAAAAATGTGTGTGGTTGAAAAAGCAAGTTTAAGTATGTAGACGAAGTTTTTGTTTTTAAGTGTTCTCTCATTTGTGCAGGTCGACCCCCTCTTTCAGAAAGCCGCTGCCTCGTTTGATGAATGCGATTTTTTAATGGGGGGTTTCCCTTTCACTGCACTCGGTGCTCTGATCCCGCAGTGAGCTCCACTTCGGGGTTTTTTTGTTTTCCACTTTTCCACTATTGAAGAGGAAAGGGTTCTGTCCCAAATCTGGGGGACACTCCCTGAATTTAAAACGAAAGGCCCTCTGCAAAACCTTTAAAGTTTTTTTGGTGCCATATGAATCATTATAGGCAATGTTGGCAGGAGAGGGGTTTAAAAAAAACCTTGCCCGCCCCCCCTTTTTTTTTTTAGATTTTTGATTTTGGCTTTTTTCCACAGAGCCTGCTGTTTCAGTTTGGGCTTCATGTAAAGTCCCTTTTTTCGGAGGGGAAAGGTTCTACAGCAGTAATTTTTAACATTTTGGACTCTGCTATTATAGAAGTTTTTTGCGGGTTTTTGGGTGTTGGAGGGGTTTCAACAGCAAGGCAAAAGGGATACAAAAGTTTTAAAAAGGTTTTTAAATTTTTGTAAATTTAAAAGAAAAAGTTTTTTTAAAAAAAGGGGGGCACTAGGGGTTTTGAGTACACCCCAAAACACAGCGTCCCCTGTATTTGGGAAAATTGCTATAAAACCCCGAAAGGGAAAAAATGAGTGGGGAAAAAAGGGACCGGTCCCATTTTTTGGTGGGGGATCCCAGAGTTTGGGGACCGACACTTATCGGGATTTTGTTTGCACATTGTTGGGTTATGCTATCAATGTTTTATGAGGGGCATTTTTTTTTAAAGGGTGAGCCCAAGGGAACCCTTTAAAAAAAATAAGACCAAACTGAAAATGGTAAAACCGATCACATGCACTTTTGGGCACAATTTTAACACACTTAAATTTTACAAAAACCAAAAATAAAAAAACCAAAATTTTTTTTTTTTCCCTGAAGCTCTGCTCTTTAAATTTGTGGGAAAAGCTTCATTTGTGTTCCTCACTCTAAAGTTTTGTTGGGATGCAGTTGGAGGGTTTGATGAAAGGGGGGAAAAGGTTTAAAAAAAATACTTTTTTGGGACTTCTTTCACAGAAAAAAACCCATTTTTCTTCTTAGCCAGGTTTGATTACACTGGACAAATGAAAAATTTTGTTTCCCTAAAACATTTTTGGGTATTTATTAAATGTTTTATTCTTTTGTTCAGGGGTTTTCCTGTCACTTTATTTTTTTTTTTTTTTTTTTTTTTTTTTATTTTTTTCCCCAAAATTTTTAAGGCCTGTCCTGAATTGCCCCACAATGTGTGTGCTGTTTATGTAATTTATAGGCAACCAAATTTTTTAATTTTTCCTTTGTTTTTTATTGCATTTTTGAAAAAATTCAGGGGGAAAGGGGCACATTAAAAATTTGGGACGTTTGCCTAAAGAGGTTGTAAAATCTGTTGGGAAAAGATTCGGGAAAGTTATTTAAAATTTTTAAAGCAGCTTTAAATTTAATTACAGAAAATTTTCTGATTTAGCTAAAAATGTTTTGTCGGGGTGGAACGGGTTGAAAATCTTTTTTTGTTAATTTTGTGGGGGGATTTACAAGCTTATGCCTAAAATTTCGCACTGTGTTTGGGTGTGTGATCATAAAAAAGCATGTTGGCTTTTTCCCTTTGGATCCCAAGTTAGGGATCAAGGAAAAATTGAGCCCCTCACTTTAAAATGTGCAGAAAGGGTGCTATTGTTTTTTAGAGGTTGGATGAGGGGTTTTCTCGAAAAGGCCCAATGCTGTTTGCGGGCCCCAACGTTTATGGGGGGGAAAAAAGGGGGATCATGGTCCAACTTTACTTCTGTCTCCCCCAAAACCTTTGGAATATTAATATCCCTTTTAGCTATGGGGCCCAAAACCCATGAGGGGGACATGGGTCTAGAGGGGGGACCCAAATTAAAGAGGGGGGGCAGCCCATGGGTAAAGAAAATGGGGAATGTTTGCTGATTCGGGCTTTAAAACCCAAAATTTTATGTCTGGGGGCCTCTTCTTGTAAACAGCCGAAACGGGAAAGGGAATTGGTCCAAATTTTCGTTTGTCAAAAGCAAATGGAGAGTTAATGGCTTCAAGACTTCAAGTATGGCAATTTACTGTCACCAGGTACAAAAGTTTCTGTCTTTCGAAGGTGCCAAGATGACTTAACCCAGCTTTTTGAACAGGTTGAGAACCTATGCTTTTTCACCTATATTGATGGATTGTTTGCAGCCGAAACAGTAGCATCTCTTTATTGACTCATCATTGTTAAGCCTCAAGGCTGTCTTGTTCACAATGGTAATGTTCATCCTTCACTAGATTTTGGCTATGCTGCACACACGAAAGAAACATGTGAACATGGAACTGTTGTTGAAGCACATCAAGTACAGCAACTACAACTGGAACACCTGTGGAGATTTAAAAGTAGTGGTACTGCTGCTTGGATTGCAGCTTGGATATACCAAGTACTGCTGTTTAATTTGCAAATGAGACAGCCGTGCTAAGCAGTCACATTACAGTAGGAAGTAACCAATCCATAACCAGTTGACTCCTGGGCAGAAAAATGTTGCACATAAAACACTTGTTGACCCAATAATATTACTGCCTCCACTTCACATAAAACTTGGGCTGATGAAAAACTTTGTGAAAGCAATTAACAAGTAAGCAGAAGGTTTTCGTTATGGGAGACAAATATTCTCAAGAATAACTGATGCCAAAATTAAGACAGGCATTTTTTTGTTGATCCAAAAATCCGACATCATGAATGACAAGCACTTGAAAGAAATGCTGATGGGGCCTGAAAATTTCTTGGAAATCATTTAAGGATGTTTGCGAGAATTTCCTTGGCAACTCTCGAGTGCCAAACTACACTGGATTTGTTGATAACCTTCTTGCTTACAAAGCAATCAAGTGCAACATGTCATTAAAAATTATTTTTCTGCTTTCACATTTGTAATTCTTACCAGCAAATCTTGGGGAAATACGTGAAAAAAATGGAGAATTGTATCACCAAGATATTGCCATGATGGAAAAGGCTAGTGGAATCCACATACTATCTGACGATTGCTGTACACTAACACGGGATGCAACGGATGTTGAGTACAAATGAAAATCATCAGTAAAACACTTTTGTTTCAGCGGAACTAATGCTAAATACTTGATAATATCAAATACTTATCAAATACTTGATAATTAATAAACTTGATCTTATGTTTCTCAAAATTTCTACGTCATGCAGACTATCAGAAATTATATTTTCGCTTGAATGGGTTTATCCTAATCGCTTCAAACTTTTAAGAACGCAAACTTGAAAAAAATTTGTTGTCCAGTGTAATCTGTTCTTTAGCCAATGAAGTCCTTGTTAACGATGCCCCAGCTAGATTGCATCAGGTCTCCTCTTCCTCTGGATCCCACACAGTCAGTAATTACATTATACTGGGAAATTCTACGGCTTCGATATCACGGAGTTCAAACGTGTTTGCTTGTTGGGAATTCAGATATAATTAATAGCAATAGTGTTTGGCCTGCTTTAGAAACGGCCATTGAATACTTCATTTTGTAAATACCTTTCCACTTTTTTTTTTGTCTGCGGTGGTCCCTCTTTTTTTTTTTCCATCTTCCCATCATGCTTTCCTAGCACGGGTGTCAAACTGCGGCCCTCCAGCTGTTGGGAAACGACAACTCCCATCATGCCCACTGTGATAGATTATACAAATGCATGATGGGAGTTGTCGTTTCCCAACAGCTGGAGGGCCGCAGTTTGACACCCCTGCATACAGTTTGCCACTGGACATATACACCAAGCAGTATACTATTCTTTTTGTTTGGAGTTGTAGTTAATAGGGACACATGCCTCTGTAGACCAGAAATCATCCTGAAAAAAGGCTTGCAGTGTGCATGGAGCTTTATTTCTTCTCCAGTCAATTGGAGTGTGAGCTGGTGTATGGGAAACAAACCTAATTTATTTTGCAGACCATATCAACTTTAACTGATAAATACAAGGAAAGTGACCATGCCTTTGACATCAATGCTGAAGTGGAGGATGATGGTCATGAACCTGCAGGTCCTGAGATGGATGACTTTGATGCCGATATGTGTGATGGGAATGAAGTAGAAGACCTTGGCCAGTTCCCAGAACAACGTGAAGCTTGTAGGACAGAGAGAAAGGGGTAGGTTCCAAACGCTTTCCTGATATAGTAATATGCTATTTAGCTAAAGTAAACCTGTTGGGTGGTTTATTCTACTTCATCTGAGACCATGAGGTGATAGAGGGAGAAAAGCTGAGCTTTGTGATATATAGAGTTATATGATACGGAGCAGGATTTCGGAGTAAAAAAAGGAAGCTAAAATACTGATTGAAATCCTTAAGAAACATTGAGAGTCCTACTTATTTCGCCCACATAAGGGATTGACAGCTTTTCCTGTACCAATGTGTGTACATAGGAAACTCTCAATCTCTCTTGGTCGGATTTTTAAGTGTTGGAAAATCTGAGTTGTAATCTACACTGCTCGGATTTTCAGTTGTCGGATTTCCAAACCGCCATTTTGTAGAACATATTCTATATTCAGCTGTATTACGGTGGAGTCTAGTACAGTTCAATGTACTGGGGGGAGGGGGGTGACAAAAACCAATAGCGGTTTTTGGCGCAAAACCGCGCCAAAAAACACGGTATGGCGATTGTAAAATACCGTTGGATTTCCGACGGTGTTTTACAGTGGCCTTGTAGACAAAGCCTTAATTTTTTGTTTCTTTCTCTGCTGTTTAGTCAGAAATCCTGCTCCAAATCATTTAAGCTTAGAAGCTGAACTCTGCAATATATGTCACATCCTGCTCTCAGATTGGGCAGCATAAGCCACCTGTCAGGTTCTCTGTAAGGCTATGTTCACACAGCTTATTTTGGGGAGCATTTCGCCACGTATTTGGAGCATACTGCGCTTTAATACGAGTGAAATGTGCCACAATCATTGCAGTAATCCACAGTTCTCATAGAGAACTATGGATTATGCCTCCTCTCCCCGGGCATACAATACGATCGTATTGTATGGGCGGGGAGATAATTGACATGTCATGAGTAATGTATGTCTATGGGGCCGGCGGGCTGCTGGCCTCCCTGCGTCGCAGGAGTACCGCTGATCAGCGCGACTCCCGAACACCCCCTCGTAATTGCGGGGCATACTGTACGCCCCACAATTAAGCCGTGTGAACATACCCTTAGGCTTGTTGTGTTTTTTTAAGGGGGTGGAGAGGAAAAATCTTTCAGCTATCCTTTTCCATAAGCACTAACAGGGCAACATCATATGATGCTGATCACAAACAATGGATCTTGCTTTGAATGGCCATTTGCTTGAATGGCTGAACACTATGGGCCACACGTATGAAAACTGTCTAGGTCTAAAACTGACTTTGTTGCCCATAGCAACCAATCAGAGCTCCCTCTCATTTTTCCAGAGCACTATACAAAATGAGAGGGGCCCCCTTGTTTGGGTTTTGTTTATGGGCAAAAAAGTGAGTTTTCCACTGGGACAGTTTTTCTAAATGGGGCCCCTATGTGACGGGCACAGTTATGTTTGGGATTTTGGGCACCCAATCCCCCTTTTTTAAAGGGGAAGTTTTTGCAATGAACCCAACCCCATTTGCTAGTAAATTGCTTATTAATCAAGTTTGGGTTTCAAAATTGAATAGGGTTGTTGCCGGGGTATCTAAATGCAGCATAAAAAGGGCCCCAACTTAGTTTGGGGAAAAAATTTTAAAACTTGAAATTCTTTAAAAAAAAAAAGGTTTTTTTTTTTTAAAATGAAATGGTTTTTAGTAGACCTTGACCCAGATGCTTTTTCAATCCCATTTTACATTTTAGATATTTTCCTTTTTTAAGGGGTTTTGTTCCCCACGGTGTTTTTGGATCTAAAAAGGGGCACCAAAAAGCGCACCCTTTCCATCGTACCCCAAAACATGGCACTGCGTGTTTGGATCCCAGAAGGAAAATAGCCCCCCTATATTTTTATTAAAAGGGGCCCTGGTACGTTTTTTGGGAAATAAGAATTGCATGTCAATTTTTTGGAACGGTTCCGAAAAAAAAACGCGTGCGCCGGGAAAATGGGTGGTTTCATTTGTCAAAAACCCCCCAGGTATTTTTAACATTGTGAGCAGTGTAAAATCAAAAATGCTCGTTTTTTGGGGTTTCCCGTGTTTGGGTCCGTCTAATAAAGGGGGTTAAAAAACTCCAGTCCTAAACGCCCCACCAACGGGGTCATTTTTTCAGGTTTTCCCCACAGAATGCACGAAAAAATTAAGTCCCTTGTGCAGCAAATTAAATCACTTGTGCACTGCAAAAGAAAGCCAGAAAACATGACCTGTTGGTGGGGGGGGGGGGGGGGGGGGGTGGGAAATGGCCAAAGCCCTGTGAAAATACTCTAAGGGTTTATTTAACTTTGGCCAGTGAACACAGAAGACCGGGGTTTTGAAGTAATTTATGTTGTCACATGCATCACATCTATCCTATTTCCCTACCCAGTAACAATGTCTAGTAGATGCAGGAACTTTAGTTTTTTTCGGAGCTCTAAATGCACTAGAGTTCCTGATGGTAGTTTCATCATTGATGGTCAGATGTCTGTTTTAGTGGGTGAGCAGATCTGGCATGAGGGTTTTATGACCCAAAACAATGTTCGCTTAATAGATAAACATTCAAGTTTTGAGAAATAAATCCCAATTAAAGGAAAATTTTGGAAAATGTTTTTATAGATCAAGTAGAGGAAAAAAAACCCCAAACCTATCTTATAAATTTAATATTGGAAAAAAAAGCCCGCATTTCTAAAAAATACATTTGGTCTGCGTTTAAAAGGAAGGCATGCAGGCCTTACCGAGCTGTTGGTAGTGGATAATTGAAACGCACATAAATGGAAAAAGTGACAGCCGTGTAATATTTCATTTTCTTGCACTAACGCCACAACCCCTACAATCAGTTTGTTGGTGGGGGGTACCAGGAGTCGGCAGGGCTGTGGAGTCAGCAAGCCAAAGTCCCAACTCCACAATTTCCCAAACCTCCGACTCCTGACTCCCTCATACATGGCACATGTTTAAGTGATAACTTTACTGTAGTAAAATGGTTACATCGGGCTGTTTATCACCTTATGATAAAATAATCAAGCTGTTTAGGTAGAACAGACACTGATAAGCAAAAGGGTAACAATGTTTTGAGCTTTTGAACACTTGTGGATAGAGTTGAAGAAAAAGCTGTATTTGTATCCAAGTTCAGTCTGCACCATCATTGGGAATGTGTAGAAGAGACCTGGGTTCAGATTTTAGTCAAGACATGCTTGAATCTGATTCAGAGCCCAGAAGGATTCAGGCAGTATTGAAAACCAAAAGGTTGAATTACAAAATAATATTTTGATTTTTTAGGAGCAAAACAGTAACAATGCAGTTACAGGAAAGAATCTGCAGAACCAAGCAGATGCAAAATACTTGCAAGTCAAATTTATGTATAAGATAGGCAAGATGACTGTATATAAAATTACAGTAGCCTCATGTACAAAGCTGTAGTTGGATGGAGAGAGATGGAGCCTGAAAGTCACAAGTTCAAAACATTGTTACCCTTTTGCTTGTCAGTGTAAAACATTTATTGAATATGAGTTTAGAAAACAACTGCAGGAACATTTGTGGAGTCTCTGAATTTGTTCTGAGAAACAGTATCGCCTCCATCAGATCCTGCGTACATGACATCACATCTGATCTCATTATTTCCAGGCCTCTCTACACTAACTTGGATATTGGGGGAAAAGCGGTGACCACAGGGGCAACATCTCTAACAATGTCAGGGTATAAAGGAATTGCCTCAGCCACAGTCAGTTTTGATGAATGGTTGAACTCTTGTTCTTCTTTGAAAGCAGGTGAATTTTGCTGAAATCTGTTTGCTTTGCCTGCTCCATGTCATCACTTATACTCCTCATGGGATAAGGCTGAAGATATGGGAGCAGTAGCACTGGCCGGACCCAATTCCTCTTGCTGTTTGCACTGCATCGAACTAAATGGACCAACTCATTATATAGTTTGGGAGTCGGTCCATTTTATGACGACTCCGACTCCTGCAAAATAGGCACCGACTCTGACTCCACGACTCCGACTCCACAGCCCTGGGAGTCGGACTACCACCAATGCTGATAACCTATTTCAGGGATCTGTTAATAGTTTTGTATAACTTCTGGATAACTTCTTTTACATTGAGAATAAATTTGGTCTTTGTTCACACCTGTGGTTCTCTCAACAACAGATCCTTCACATCATCATGACTTTCGCTATAAACGGAGGCCATGGCACTAGTGTGTACATAACCCTAAATGCATTGTTTTTTGCCCTAATACAGAGTTTAAAAAATAACCTGTTAATTTAAACATTCTCTACTAGCTCTTTTACTGAGTGAATGGTCTGCTGATGTAATAGTGACATTTAGGTAAAATGTAGATGTGTAAAATTGTCTTCCTTTGCTTTAAATCATGTTTTTTGTTTTCCAGGTCACAGATTACTAAAATAGCAGAGGTGGACATTGGTACCATGTGCCTTCAGCTCTCCTCTTGTCCCGGAGAGTACTCCTACTTCAGTCCTCGTACTATGTCCATGTGGGCAGGGCCCGAACACTGGAGATTCAGACCCAGACAGAAACGTAAGCGATTTCTTGTTTTTCCAAAATTTTACACAATGTAATGCAAGACTATGTTAGTAACTGCTGTCTCCGATTTACTGTAACTAGTTGAGTCTGCTGGTGACAAGCAGAAAGTGAGAAAGGTAAAGAAAGTCTTTGTGCTGGACTTTGAAGAGGATATTGACTTTAAGGCTCATTTTTCTAAGACTCGGGTAAGTGATCTCATGTGTATATTATTATTTCTTTTCATATATATATATATATATATCCCAGTCAGGACTGTTGATTTTCAGGGGCAAGCACAGCAATCAATTGAAAATTTGGAGTTAAAGATCAACTTTAAAATTTACATAAACTAGCCCTCTTATACTAACTAAAGGGAACCCTTCAGCTTATTTATGCTGCCTGGATGATGGACAGCACGAAATAGCTGCAAATTTCCTGTGCTCAGTAACATGTGTTTTGCCCTGAAATGTATTATTCCAGTTGCATGTATTAGCTGAATAAAGGGAGTGGAAAAAATACTTTTACCCCAATCTTTTGTTTTCTTCTATATCGTGTTTCTAGTTTAGAAAAAAATATCTGTTTTTTTTTTTTTAAAGGGGTTGTCTCACTACATCGATTCATTTTACCTCAGTCCTGTTTTCTTGGTTTCATTTTGAATTGAGGGGCGTGTTTACTGGATTCTACTAGGCTGTAGTAGAATCCAGGTCTGTAGCTATAGCAACCTGAGGAGCTGATGCAGCCCATACAAGAGGGGATATCTAGGAATAGGTAGGACATTGTTAATGGACATATATTGCAAAGTGACTCGTTAATGCAAGATCTTTAACATAACCCCACATCCAAACCCTTACCTCCGCCTCCACCTGAAAAACCTCTCTCGCCTCCGCTCATTCCTTAACCCTGTCACTACAAAAATGCTGGTCCACGCCCTCGTCATCTCCCACCTCAACTACTGCAACATCCTTCTCTGCGGCCTCCCATCCAGCACTCTTGCTCCCTTTCAAACCATCCTTAACTCTGCTGCCTGTCTTATTCACCTCTCTCCTTGCTACTCCTCTGCCTCTCCCCTCTGCCACCCCCTGCACTGGCTTCCCATTGCCCAGCGCATTAATTTCAAGTTACTAACCATGACCTACAAGACTCTCCATAACCTCTCTCTTCCATACATCTCTGCTCTAATCTCCAGATACCTCCCCTCCCGCAATCTCCGCTCCTCACAGGACTTTCTCCTCTGCTCTCCCCTTATCAGCTCCTCACATAACCGTCTCCAAGAATTCTCCCGTGCTTCCCCTACACTCAGGAACTCACTGCCCCAACACCTCAGACTCTCCCTAACTTTCACCAGCTTCAAAAGCAATCTGAAAACCCACTTCTTCAGGATAGCCTACAACCTAGAATAACACCGCTGTCGCTACACCCCACAAACATGTCTGCCCCTCACCTTCTGTCGCTTTCCCCCTTCCTTGTAGATTGTAAGCCTCCGTGGGCAGGGCCCTCTCTCCCTCTGTACCAGTTGTTAGTCACAGATTGTCACTATTGTACTTGTTTGACTTATGTTATATATGTAACCCCCTGAATGTACAGCACCCTGGAATCAATGGCGCTCTAAAATAAATAATAATAAAAAGCAATCCCTGTAGCGAGACAACCCCTTTAATCTTATATCTGCTCTTTTTAAGGACCATTTTGGGTAGTCTCTGTCCTTTTAGCCTGTTATTAATCACTTGTATTTCTTTTTGAGCTTCCACAGAAGAGCCGTTCTGCTCTTGTGTATGGGAATGGCAGATACTGTATAATTTTGTATGAACTCTACCGGATTCTACATATAGAAAAATATCTAGAAAAGGAGTACTATTTTTATTATGCGCAAAAGTGAACTTCAAATTTAAGTAGTTTGAATTGTAGTGGGACACAGCCTCTGGTATGGACGCCCCACTCCTCCCAGACCACCAGGAGTGTCATCAATGTAGCGCCCATACCAGACGAGGCTGTCCCTAAATGGATTATTACTGGAAAAAATCCATTCTCTCTCCCACCAAGCCATATAAAGGTTTGCGAGAGAGGGAAAAAAGGTCGAGCACATTGGAGCACTTTGTATCTGAAGATCAAAATCTTCACCAAAAATAAAAAAATTGAAGGGTAGAGAAAGTAGATACCCAAGATAATAAAGCCCCTCAAATCATCATCATCATCATATCTGGGCTCAAGTTGGAGATGATAGGAGACTGCTTGTAGTACCAAATGATGTGGAATGCTAGAAACAAGACTCTACATCCATAGTAAACTAAGCATAGTTTGACCACCGAAAAGTCAAAAGTGAATTGAGGACAGTACTACTGAGCTTCAAATATCCAGGTACGGAGTTATTGGTCAATCCATGTACTAAATTTAGAACATAAGGAATTATAACTTGAAGCTATGGGACGCATTTTAGGTGGGAACCCTGAAAAAATGGAGAAACAAGGATATTTTGGACATATTTTTTTACAGTGTTCTGCCTCTTTATCAGTAATAACATTCAGTGAAACCCCCTCATTTAACAAAGAAGAGTTTTTCAGCAAAAACCAATGTAGAGTCTAAATGGAGATTTTTTGCATGTGTGGCTGTTATTCAATAGTTATAATATTTGTTTTTTGTAAAAACCTGAGTTCATAGTAATGAGACCTCCTCTATCAAATTTTTTTCACAATCCAATCTTTCTTCTCCTTGATTTCTCTGATGGCTTGTCTCTCTATGTAAGTTCCCTTTCATTTTCTTTGTCGCATCATTCTGTCTTTTAAGGTTTATTAGATCTCTCTCCCTTTTGGACTGAAAATCAATCAATTACATTTACTCGTGATTTCAGAGGATAAAATCCTGGATTGGTTGTTTTAAATTCAATGTTGATTTTTTTTTAATTTTTTTTTCCTGTAGCCTGATCACTTTTTTTTCCTAACTCTATAAGAGCCAAGAAAGCCTGTTGTTCCTTGAAGATTGATTTTCTTCAATTCTTAATCGATCTGTGTTTTCCCTATTCAAAAGGTGCATTTTTACTGTTACTGACTTGACCAATTTTTTTATATCCAGAATTGTCTGAAATCAAAATGAAAGTGAAAAATGTAGGCCTTTTTTAAAGGGGATTTGCCAAGAAGTGAGTTCCTTACCTCTTATCTGTTCAGGAGAGAAGATAAAGCATGCTGAGTCATGAACGACTGCAGGGGAGAGAGGGCGTGGGGGCTGAGCAGAGCCAGGAAGCAGAGAGCGTCTGCAATGTATACTCAAATAATTACATTACAACCAGTGGATTCTCTGTACAAAAGACAAATGATCTTTCTACACAGTCCCGTGCAAGCTCCTTCATGTTCCCTTTCATCAGATAAGAAGTGTATACATGCAAGTGCGGCCAGATCAGCTCTTGGTCGTGTCTAATGTAAATTGTCAGGAAACTAAGGGCATATAAAGAAAGCTGTAGCTCTCAGAGGCTTCACTTTTTTTAATCACATATATTTAGAAAAGTGATTAAATACCCATTTTGGAGGATCCCGCGTCGACATTACATCGTGGCAAAACCCCTTTAAGGACCTATTTTTGGGCATGTGTAAGAACAATAGATGACCTAAATACAACACTGTCATCATCCAAATCACTTGGTATAGGAATGTCAGGTGTTAAATTCCTGTTTTTTTTTTTTCTTCTTTTTTTGTTCCATATTGTTTTTGGTATCGCACCTTGATCTTGCCAGTGGACAGAACTTCTAGTATGTGGCCTGCAGGTATTGTAGGCTCCTATATCAGTACAGCCTGAATCTGAGGAATCAATATCCTCTGATACATCAGTATAGTTAGTCTCTGGGCTGGTATTTAAGCTATCCGTGCTTCTCTTTTAGAATAGATTTATATGGTCTTCGGTGTATTTCTGCATGCCATGTGTCAATTTGATTTTTATCATAATCCTCCATATCTCTATTGAATTTTTTCTTTTTTGTTTCCAAACTGTTTTCTTCTAATTTCGATATATTTTCTTGTAAATGTTTATTCAAGTCTTGAGTAGTCGCTCTTAGGCTATGTTCACATGGCGTAATTATGCCGCGTGTCGGGGTGATTGGTGCGTACACCCGTGACGCGGGGAGGCTGGCAGCCCGCTGGCCCCATAGACCGTCATTACTTGCGGCGCGTAATCGCCGCAAGTAATTGACATGTCACTTATCTCCCCGCGCGTACAATACAATGGTATTGTACGAGCGGAGAGAAGAGGCATAATCCATAGGATTACCGTAATTGAGGCGCGCATCTCACTCGTATTAGAGCGCAAATACGACGCGAAATGCGCACCGCAATTACGCTGTGTGAACTTAGCCTTAGGTGCATTTCACCATGTATTGAAGCGTACTGCACTCTAATAGGAGTGAAATGCACCCCAATCATTACGGTAATCCACAGTTCTCATAGAGAACTATGGATTACGTCTCCTCTCCCCGTGTATACAATATGATCGTATTGTACGCCGGGGAGCTAAGCGACATGTAATTTATTCATGGCGCTTATGCGCCGCGAGTAATGACAGTCTATGGGGCAGGGGCTGCCGGCCCCCCCTGCTCCGCGGGAGAATGCGCCGATCAGCACGACTCCCGAAGACCCGGCTTAAAGGGAACCTGTCACATAGATTATGCTCCCCTTGCTAAGGGCAGCATAAGCCCGTGTCAGACCTGCTGTTTCCAGCGCTGTGTCCCTTATTCTGTAAGATGCTGTAGTTTTCGTGTATTTAGTGCTCAAATCTGCAGTTTTCAGCCAGAAAAGAGTCATTCGAAGAGTCAGTTTTTTTTCAAACCCCGCCCACCTGAGGCTAGTCCCGCCCACCTCAACTGATAAATCTATTACTTTGAATAGGTAGAAACATGTGAATAGCCATTGGTGGGTGGAGCTAATACCTGCTCATGAATAAGATTTGAGGGGTAAATGCTCTAAAACTACAGCATCTTACAGAATAAGGGACACAGCGCTGGGAACAGCAGGTCTGACACTAGCTTGTGCTGTCCTCAGCAAGGGGAGCATAATCTATGTGACAGGTTCCCTTTAATTGTGGGGCGTACTGTATGCCCCGCAGTTAAGCCGTGTGATCATACCCTTATTCTTATATTTCTCCCATTCTATTTTTCTACTTGTTCAGTTTCAGTATTTTGTAATTTCACAGTTTTTCATATTTTAAAGGATTTCAAGAAAGAAGGTATTTATTGCTATATTTTCCTGGTCCGGGATTCCGTTTTCCATTTGTTTGGCAGGTGCAAAAGTACATGGCATGAATGTCAGGAGCTAGCTGCTTGTTCAAGACTCCTACCTTTGGGGCCAGTTTTTCTTCACTCCTGTGTGGAAGTTCCCTTGTAGTTTAAAGGGAACCTGTAACATAGATTATGCTCCCTTTGCTGAGGGCAGCACAAGCTAGTGACAGACATGCTGTTTCCAGCGCTGTGTTATTCTGTAAGATGCTGCAGTTTTAGAGCATTTACCCCTCACATCTTAGTCATGAGCAGGTGTTAGTCCCGCCCACCAAAGTCTAGCCCCCCCACTGACAGTTATTCACGTTTCTACCTATTCAAAGTAATAGGTTTATCAGTTGAGGTGGGCGGGGCTAGCCGCAGGTGGGCGGGGTTTGAAAAAAAACTGACTCTTCGAATGACTCTTCTGGCTGAAAACTGCAGATTTGAGCATTAAATACACGAAAACTACAGCATCTTACAGAATAAGGGGCACAGCGCTGGAAACAGCAGGTCTGACACTAGCCTGTGCTGCCCTCAGCCGGGAAGGGGGGGGGGGCGCTATGTGACAGGTTCTCTTTAAATGAGTTGCTGAAACAAGTGTTTTCCTACTCTCATTAACTGCAATGAGGAGAGCAGCA
Organism: Phyllomedusa bahiana; assembly: GCA_025379985.1. Lineage (NCBI taxonomy): Eukaryota > Metazoa > Chordata > Amphibia > Anura > Hylidae > Phyllomedusa > Phyllomedusa bahiana. The sequence continues at coordinate 67,592 of JAODAL010003933.1, read as the reverse complement.
CTTGTGCAGGTCACCTCTCCACGTCCTCTGCTTTTCTCTGGAGTGCCACACAGATCAGGAAACCCCCATTCTGCAAATATGTGGGGGGGCTAGAGATGGCCGCACAGTCCTCCAGTAGTCGTCTCTGCTTCCTCTCTTTGTGCCACTCCTCTGATCTCTGAAGGATGTCTGTGATGAGATAGTTGGGGCCACACCGCACTGGCTGCAGGTTGTACACACCTGCTCTAGAGGCTCTATTACAGATGTTTCTCTATCTGTATATCCGAGTCGATGGAGACATCTGATATTACTATTCTGTATGAACATCTGGTCTTGCACATAAGGTATGTTCTTATTATCGGAGCCACATCAATTATCAAGAGCAAGAGGGATGCCTCTGTCACAAACATTGTTGTGTGGTGCAGCTCCTGAATTTATGCTAAAACTGAACCTTTTTTTCTTTTTCAGTTTTCAATAATATCTAACCATTGTAGATTTCTAACACCTCCTTTCAAAATTAGCAAGTTGTATTACAGACCGTCCCTAATGTAGATCCAAGCAGATGTACACTACTTGTACACAGTATGTTCCAAAGCAGAATAGAGATCATGAAAAGGAAACAGTAATGAAGGAAAACTAGCAAAGTGAGACCGGCTGAGTCTTTTGCTTCCTTCCCGTTGTAACAGTCTGATAATGGTGCATACTGTCAATTAGTGGTATAACAGAGGGATGGAGCTGCTGGGTGGGTAATGGGTGACTTAGGTAGAGTAGTGTCTCTTCTACCATTATTGCTGTCCAGCCTGATGCCGTTGGTGAGCACTATTGGAGTATAGTGTGTGACCAGAGAACATGGACGTGAGGCGGATTGGCTGCACATTAGCCATGTAACTATTTTTCAAATAAAGTTGCTACATTAATTCACACCGCTTAAAATGCAGCGTATTTTGGTGCTCGTTTCGCCGCGTATTGCGCTTTATACGCAGCGAAATGCGCGCCAAAATTACGGTAATTCATAGCTCTCATAGAGCTATGGATAACACGTCGTCCCCCGCATGCACGCATGCATGCATGGGGGGGCGGGGGGAATTGACATGTCAATTGTTAGCGGCAAATACGCGCTGCTGACAATGCATGTCTATGGGGCCCGGCTGCCCCCCTGCTTTGGAATTATGTGCTGATCAGTGCGTGGTTCCAAAACACCCGGCGTATTGAAGCGAATACTATATGCGCCACAATAAGCCGTGTGAACATGACCTTTAAAGAACCTGTCGCCTAATTGTTGCCCCCCTTGCTGAGGACAGCACCAGCTAGTGTCAGACCTGCTGTTCCCAGCGCTGTGTCCCTTATTCTGTAAGATGCTGTAGGTTTTGAGTATTTAATGCACAGATCTTCAGTTTTCAGCCAGAAGAGTCATTCAAAGAGTCAGTTTTTTTTTCAAACCCCGCCCAACTGAGACTATAGCCCCGCCCACCTCAACTGATAAACCTATTACTTTGAATAGGTAGAAACATGTGAATAACTGTCAGTGGGCGGGGCTAGCCTTTTGGTGGACGGGGCTAACACCTGCTCATGAATAAGATATGAGGGGTAAATGCTCTAAAACTACAGAATAAGGGACACGGCGCTGGGAACAGCAGGTCTGACACTAGCTTGTGCTGCCCTCAGCCAGGGGGGCATAACCTATGTGACAGGTTCCCTTTAAGGTATCATTGATGTGACAGTCATGTAGTGTGACTTTACATTATATTAAATCCGGTGTGTCTCTGAGACTGGGGAATAGGCCTTCCAGCCTATTGGGGATGGCGACTGACATAGATTACCAGTGGCTAATAGTGTGCATTGCTGCCGAACGAATCCTATAAATGTACAGAAAACACTCTTTAATCAAAGGGCAATGAAATACACGCACCGGCCACTTTATTAGGTACACCTGTCCAACTGCTCGTTAACACTTATTTCTAATCAGCCAATCACATGGCGGCAACTCAGTGCATTTAGGCATGTAGACAAAGGTCAAGACAATTCTCCTGCAGTTCAAACCGAGCTCATTATGGGGAAGAAAGGTGATTTGAGTGCCTTTGAACGTGGCATGGTTGTTGGTGCCAGAAGGGCTGTCTGAGTATTTCAGAAACCTGCTGATCTCCTGGGGTTTTCACGCACAACCATCTCTAGGGGTTTTCAGAGAATGGTCCGAAAAAGAAAAAACATCCAGTGAGCGGCAGTCCCATGGGCGGAAATGCCTTGTTGATGCCAGAGGTCAAAGGAGAATGGGCAGACTGGTTCGAGCTGATAGAAAGGCAACAGTGACTCAAATAGCCACCCGATACAAACCAAGGTAGGGAGAAGAGCATCTCTGAACGCACAGTAAAGGCGAACTTTGAGGCAGATGGGCTACAGCAGCAGAAGACCACACCGGGTGCCACTCCTTTCAGCTAAGAACAGGAAACTGAGGCTCCAATTTGCCCAAGCTCATCGAAATTGGACAGTAAAATTGGAAAAACGTTTCCTGGTCTGATGAGTCCTCGATTTCTGCTGCGACATTCGGATTTGGTAGGGTCAGAATTTGGCGTCAACAACATGAAAGCATGGGATCCATCCTGCCTTGAAACAACGGTTCAGGCTGGTGGTGGTGGTGCATGGGGGGGGAAAAATTTTCTTGGCACTCTTTGGGCCGCTGGTACCATTTAGCTCGTTAAAACCCCTTGTGGAATCTATGCCACGAAGTTAGGCATTTTCTGAAGGAAAAAGGGGCCCAACCCGTTACAAACATGGTTACCTAATAAAGTGCCGGGTGATTATAGATAATTGCCCTTCTGCTCTGCATACACGTTTAATTATGCAAAGCATGTGGGAAGTAAAGGCCACTAACCAAGATCATCAGTTGATAGCAAGCTTATGTTACAGCAAAGACTCTGCTAGAAGGGACAATGCTTAGCAGTGTCGCCTGTGATCTTATGGAACATTCATTTCCAGTTTTTAACAGAAAAAGCTGCATCAATATTTCTGGCAAGTGGAAGTGAAGGGTGTTGCTGCTCATTGTTTTTGTTCCCTTATTAGGCAGCTACAACACTGGCAAAGACCACGCTGGAAAACCAAAATAAGAAGTCCACCACGCTGCCTGCTGATTTTCACTATGATCCAGACAACATTGCAAAGTTGAACTTGAGGCCTGCAGATAGGGTAGGACCTCAGTCACTCATACTTCTTCTCTTTGAGGAGATCATGGATTGCTAGAAAAAAACCGGTTTTTTATTTTCACCCCACAGATCAAAAAGATGGCTCCTCGGAATCCTACTTCTGAGCAAGAAGATGGTATTGGGGAGTATGACTACAACAACCCAAATGATACCTCAAACTATTGTCCAGCCTTAAAGTAGGGTTTTTTGGGGAAAAAAATTATTTCCCGTATTTGCTTAATCAAAATGGTAGCAAAGCCTTGTTCAGACGATGGGAAAATCCATTGCAGATCCACAGCAGAGGTCCAAGGCTGAAGTCTGCCCTGGATTTTCACTTTAAAAATCTGGCAGATTTTGTTTTAGTTTTGAATGTGATTAGCCCATTTAGGGGCATCCATGACCTGTCTACCCAATATGGTTTCTGATGCAGCACATGCTTAAAAACTGCATCCGTGACAGGTCTAAAAATTTTTTTTAGATTTTCGTGCATAAAAATCTGCGCCTTATCAGCTACAGCACAAATCCCCATTAAGAAATAAGATGTGCATTTCAGTACAAAATACACATGGACCGTATAAAATCTTAGAAAATTTTGCTGTTGAACAGTCAAGGTTTTTTCATCACAAAGGCTTCCTGGTTAAAGGGATAGGGACGTAGGGTTTTTATTAAGTCGAAATTTTTATTGATCGGACAGGGACATTTAATTTAAATTTTTAAATCCACCCCAAAGGTTTTTTTTTTTTTTGGTTTTTTTTTTTTGTTTTTTATAATGCAGAGAAGGATTTTTTTCATTTGTGTTGCCGCTGGCCCCTTTAAAAATTTTATGCTGGGCATGCTGGAATTTTTCTTCCACAGCTACTGTCTGCTGTGGAACATGGAACTACAAGTGTCTACATACCCCATAAGTCTCCGTTTGTAACGAGGGGACAGATGTAAGTTGAAACGGTGTAAGCTGGGGACTGCCTGTATATGGCGCCCTAAGCAAAGGCAAGCTAAATCCAACTGCTTATGTGGGACCTAATTTGCTACAATAATTATTATTATCCCACAAACATTGCAGTCAGCGGTGACATTATACCCTCTATTACCCTTAGGCTAGGTTCACACGGTGTATTTGCAGGGCGTAATTACACCCCGCAATTACGCCGTGGGGGCGGGGCGGGGGAGGGAGCGGGGGGACGGCACCTCGACGGGCCATAGACTTGCATTACCAGCGGCGCGTATACGCTGCTGGTAATTCACATGTCACTTATTCCCCCCCCTGGGTGTATTCGCCGAGCAGGGAGAGGAGACGTAATCCATATTTTTCTCTATGAAACGTGGATTACCAAAATGACTGAGACGTTTTCAGCCCGTAATTTGCCACTACGACCTAATTCGGACGAAATGCGCCCCATTTTAACCTGAACATGGCCTAAGGCTGACCATATACATTTAAATAATGTTGGCGAAACCCACTAATTTCAGTGGTATGGGTGATGTAATGTGTATGGGTGCCTCCCGCCTGTCCCCAATAGCAGAATGTCAGGGGGCATTTGAATATTCAACTACCTAAATCTTTTGTTCCTAGAAAGATAAGCCACCGTCAGATGAGTAGGGCAGTGGCTTATTCCTCTCTACCTGTATGGGTTCTGATAGTGTTCAGCCAAGCTTCTATGTGTATAGGGGCATTGGAAGAAGTGGGAGTTGTTGGCCAAGTCATTGTTTTGACACGTTTTTAGCCACACCTAAGCTTTTCGCGCAGCTATCTAAGTTAGGGCCAACTTATGATTTGTCCTACTTTAAAACTTCAGAGGGGGTGAGGGTCCTTTTAGTTGCTTTTATGGTTTTTATACTTAGGTTTCTCATGTATCTATGGTGATGAATGTATAAAATGGATAACCACACTGATATTCGGTGCTGATTGACTGCAACAAGATTAGCTGACAGCCTGTGCTTTAGGGAGCTAAACAGTACCCATAGATCTGCTTGATTTTTCTCTGTTTTGCCTGAGTTACAGTATCTGGAAGCATTGTGTCTCCTTACAGAAATAAACTTGCACTCTTGGCCGGCCAAGTTTTTGGGAAAACCCCGCTGTCCTTGTATATGCCACTTATCCTACAGAGCATCGTAATTGGAAAAATATCTCTTTAATGAGCCTTTGTATCACCTCGTATTAGGTTGATGATGACTATGATGATGAAGGGGGATTCATGGGAGCCAGTATGAAATTTCCATTTGCAATGGACAAAAACAACAGGGTTTAAATCAATGGTGACCCAACCTTTGCAACCCCAGAAGGGGAGTAGCAAAATTCAAATGAAAAAATGATTACAAAAAAATAGGCTCACTCAATTTAAAAAAAAAAATATATATATATTATTACACGTTTCTTGCAGGTAAACAGGATAGAAATAAATTATGCTAAGACAGCTAAGAAGATGGATATGAAGCACCTGAAAACAAGTATGTGGGGCCTACTTACCCATGACCCACAAAAAGAAGATGGGGTAAGCTGCTTTAGCCTGGTATTGAAGGGGTGCTCTTATAAGGTTTGCGAGTTGAACATTGACTTACAGGGAAGCTGCCTGTAGGTGGCAATAGCGAGACATTCTTCTTTCTTCTGTAGAAGAGCTAATTTGCATATCCAATTTTAGGAAATTACATATCTTCACACTTCGTTTGTAACAATGCATGACAGCTGAAAATGAGTCACTTAACATCCATGTTGAAACTCAAAATAGCTTGGTGTGATTTAAGACTACACACTTAAATTCATTATATGCAGTTATTTGTAGAGAATTGCATGAGTTTAATAGTTTTATGTAAGATTCTAAAGCATGATCTCTCGGTGGCAGTGAGAACAAATATACAGCACTCCAAACATGAGGAACCCCCCACATTTTTTTTAAATACTTAATTTTATCTTTTTCTTGGGACAACCTAAGACAGACACTTTTATATAAGTAAAGTAGCGGCACAGCTTGAAAAAGTGTCAACTGTCTTGCTAAAGAAAATGAGGATAAGGGGCCGTTCACACGGTTTATTTCGGGCACGGATTCCAGCCATATTGCGCGCCGTACTGCGCTGCAATACGGCTGTAATCCGGGCCAGCCATTACGGTAATCCATAGTTCTCATAGAGAACTGTGGATTCCGTGACATGCACATTATCCCGGCGGGATAGGCTCCGTGGATAATGCATGTCTATGGGGCCAGCGGGCCCCCGCCCCGTACTCAAGCCGTAATTGCGGGAGAAATCCGTCCCGCAATTACGGCTTGAATAAGCCGTGTGAACCCCGCCTAAAGGTGCTGGACTGGCCAAGCATGTCTCCAGACCTAAACCCTATTGACCATCTGTGGGGCATCCTCAAATGGAAGGTGGAGGAGCGCAAACGTCGTAACATCCACCAGCTCCATGTGCCCACAAGTGAGGAGTTGAAAGAGGAGTCCAGTGGCTGCAACCTGTGAAGCTCCATGCCCAAGAGAATTAAGGCAGTGCTGGAAAATAATGGCGGCCACACAAAATATTGACATTTTGGAAACAATTTGTCCATTTTCATCTGGGGTGTACACACTTTTCTTGCCAGTGGTTTATACAAACTGTATACTGGCTACTTTACCTTGTATCAAATTGTCATATCTTGTGAGATACTTCTTTCAATTTTGTTAAATAGTGTGTGTGTGTGTGTATATGTGTATAGATTATATATCTATATCTATATATACACACACACACACGAACATTTATAGGAAACATTGCACTATTACCAATCGCTGATAATGTTCTGTTAGGCTAGATACATATACCACTAGACATGTGCATTTGTATCCCTGTACAGCTGCATAAGTCTACCAGAGACTCCCATTATAACACTGATGTAGTCAACTACGCTTTTCAACATGGGCAAGCCAAAGGGTATATTGATGCATACTATCCAAACTTATGCCCAGAATCCAGATGCTCGGTCAACAATGTACATGGTGTCAACCTAGGTTTTATTAGACTTGCTTGTGTTAGGACTCTACCACTGTATAATTAACAGCTGATTTATTTTTCTCCAATTGTAGCCAGCACATAAGAATGAAATAGAGACTGAAGTAGTGAAGGATGAAAGGGTGTTCAGCAATATCACACGTGATCTTCAGAAGAGGTACGGTGAAAAAGAGACCCCTCCCCCACCCCACCCCCCCCACCCCCCCAACCCCCCCTCCCCCCCAAAAAAAAGTCTTACAATTTTACTGCTATGTGTTACCCCTGACAGTCTTTTTCTTGTGATCCATAGGTTACCAACCACCATGGCACAAAACCGTTCTGTCCCTCTGGCCATTGCATGTCTCTTGCATCTTGCTAATGAAAAGGTGAGTAAACAGAAGCCAAGTTTAATAACATGTTTGTTGAAATGCCTAATTTGTTTTGGCATCTTTCTTAATAATGATCTTGTCGTTGGGCCAAAAAATAAATTTGTGAAAAAATATATGTCTCTACACACATAAAGGGTTAGGCAGGTGTGTGGGGAAAAAAGGCGACAAAGTGAGCATTAATCAAGCTGAAAATTGGTAAACAAAATAGAAATTGAAATAGAATCAATATTTGCTGTGACCCCAGACAGACTCCGTTGAGATCTGCGCTCTGTGTTGCGCATATCAGCACTTCAAGGGCTCGAGCAAAGGGTGGCCACATCAAATATTGATTTGATTTCTCTCCTGTGTGTAACTACTAGGCTATGTTCACACGGCTTAACTGCGGGACATAATTACGCCCCGCAATTACGCCATGTGGCCGGGGGCGGGAGTGAGCGGGGGGCCGGCACTTCGCCGGCCTATTGACTTGCATTACCAGCGGCGCATATACGTCGCTGGTAATTCACATGTCAATTATCTCCCCGCCCGGCGGATTCGCCGAGCAGGAAGAGGAGACGTAATCCATAGTTCTCTATGAGAACTGTGGATTACCGTAATGAATGGGCCGTTTTCAGCCCGTAATTTGCGCAATTTCGGCGCGTAATTACGGAACGAAATACGGCCCATTTTAAGCCATGTGAACATGGCCTTAATGCTTCTATTTTTGCAAACATTCTTAAAGGGGTTTTCTTACAGTGCTGTTTCACTGAGTCACAGTCAGCTTTTCTTTCACTCTGCCTTTGTCAGGCTGTGGGTGGTTCTATATCAGTGATTAGCATATTTATCTCCCCTATAGCTAGCTGCGAAATTGCAAAAAAATAAGTGCAGGAGATGTAATCGGAGTAGATAACATCTCTCTTCTCTCATGACCAAGGTACATTCAAAAGACCAATGTATTTAGAAATTACCCGTCCCTACATGTTGAAAGCTAATCTTTGTAGTGAAAAAAAAAACACTTTAATTTGCAGCATTTTTTTTATTTTATTTTTGTTTTAACATAATTAATAATTTTGTATGTATCATATAAAAATGTGTGGGTCATGTGATGTGCATAGAGGTGCCTTTTTTATGCTAAAAACTAGTACACATCTTGATTACAATTGGATAAGTCTGGTTTCTGTTGTTGTGTCCTTGGTTTTAACGAAAAGAATATTGCAGCATGTATCTTTTTCATAATTGTTTATAGAATTCGAATGAAACCTTCAGTGCAGATGTGAAACGGGCTTTAACGTGGTTTTCTCACTACAAAGATTAGCTTTTAGCATGTAGAGACAGATAATTGAAGACTTTTTTCATATACACTACTCTTGAGTTTATCTGCTGTTAGTGCACACAGGTTCCTACGGTTACCTGTTCATATCTCTATCTGATTAGAGCATAGACCAGGAAGTCACCATGGTCAGAGAACTCACTCTAAGCAGACTAATTATATCTAACAAGATTAGCTTTTGTTTACAGATAAGCAATTTTTTTGCTCTTCAGAGCACATGTATCTTTTGTTTACTGAATATTAGCTCTCTTGCGCTACTCTTTGTAATGTCTCAGCTAGTTACAGAGGAGCTAAATATGCTAATCACACGAGTGAAAGAAAAGGTCTGTGACTGTGCAAAAACACCTTTAAATATTTATTGGAGCTGTGTCTTGTAACACTCTGTGAACATCACATGAAATAGGCAGAAATGTAACTAATTGAAGGAAAAACTGCTAGGAAAAAATACCAAACGTATATTAAAGTACTGAATGACTTTTTAAATATGCAAAGAATAATCTTCATTTTCTGAATGCTCTTTTTAAAGGGACCTGATGCCTCTCCTGACGTATGTTTTAGTAAATAGTTTGATTCCCACTTGACAATAATTTTGAAGCATCTTTTCTTAGAACCCTCTGTGTAATTCCTCCTGGATATGTAAAGATGAATAGACAAACAGGCTATTTCCCTTGTCAATAGGGTGTCCTTACATGATCTAAAATGGGCTATTCCATGCTAACAGTCACAGAGTGTATCAGGACATGACCATTCACAAGAGGAATGCTATTTCTACATTAACTTATATTCATAGTAATAGAAAATGGCACAACTTTCTAAAAAAAAAAAAAAAGGTTAAGAATTGAAATTGCAATTAGATGCTAAAATGGAAATGGCAGGAATGCCACGGTTCCTATTTAAGGCTAAGTCTACACTGCATCGAACAAAAAATGTCCGAAAGTGGCCTTTTTTTTGTCACGTTTTGCGCAAAAACCACGGTCGCTTCTGTTTTTTTTTTTTTTTTTTTACATCGGCCATACAATTGTATTGTATGGGAAAGCACCGAGGAAACTAAAAGCACCAGCGTATTATACAACATGTTGCATAATACGCCGGCACCGAAAGACGATCGTAGAAAAGATGAGCTGTGGAGACTACAGCTCTCTTTTTTATTGTAGTCTATGAGGCTACACAGATAATCGTATTTTCAGCTCTTTTAAAATCCTAAAAGTGCCGAAGATATGAACGTAAAGCTGTGCAGTGTAGACCCAGCCCAAGGTGGTCTGTTATTTGGTTATAGTTTCAGGGTTGTTTGATCTGTTAGGATCCACAAGCCTCATCGTTTCTTTGTTTTTTCGCCCCTCCCCCCCCACTCCCCAAAGTCTTAAAGAATTTAAAGCTGCAGGAAGTGGATGATTTATCGGATGTGATAATAATGCAAGGAGATTAACCTCATCTACTGACCTACACCTAAAGAGAATCCTTCCTGCCCAAGTACCTAAGGAAAAGGAAATGTTTTAGGATCGTTCCAATATCTATATGTGAACTGTCGATGGCAGAAACGTCTGTAAATAATGTATTTATGGGACATTTTTACATTTTTTTTTTAATCTTTTCCTCTACATAGAAAAAAAAAAAAAAAAGAAAATAAAACACTTGTCAGACAAAATCCACACGGTGTTTAATATTCGACACCAACAAAAACATTTACATGGGGAAAGTGAATGGGGGAGAGTTTTTCACATGGTTTGGGTTCACTGTCTGTCAGGAAGGGGAGAACCAAGAAGTGCACCTGTCCGAGCTTTTGTACTTCTGCTTTCCGGTTCCTAGGATCTGATGCTGTCTAGACGCAAACTCTATGTCAAGGTTCTGGAAAAAGAATAGAAAGATGTCATCAAATAGGACCATAAATATAATGGGTATATTACCTAATCTACATATGGCTGTGTACCTCTTTACTAAGTCGCAGACGCTCCTGCCACTGCTCTGACTCCATTCTGTGTTCTGCATCCAACCGCTGTAATTTTTTGGTTTCCTGGTCTTGCAAAGTTCGCATTTTCTCTTCCTGTTTGTGGAAGGAGTGTATATTCCTGAATTAGAATGACTACGTTTAACTCATTTGTTGAGTATTTCCACCATACACATTAATGGCATATTGAGGGCTTTAAATATGAGACCTGCGTTTATCTTGAGAATGACTAAGGAATTCTCTCCGTTTTGAGAGGAGTGTTAATCGGAACTCTTCCAGCTGAGCGCTGGGACAGTCACCTATCACACATTGATGGCATATCAATAGGATATGCCATCAATGTGTATGGGGGGAATACCACTTTAAACTTGGGTTTACTTTGGACTTCCTTTTAAAAAGATTTAGAATTCATATTAACAATTTTCAGATATTTTTAGCAGAAAAATATGGGGTTATGTAAGGTCCTGCATTAACAACAATACATTCCGGCAACCTTTAAAAATGTTTGGGTCATAGTAATGCTCTAGCCCCTTTAATTGTATTTATGTAACCCTTTTTGCCTTTTGAATAAGATGGAAACAACTCAAAGAAAAAAACGGCGTTTTTTGATTTTGATTAAAAGAAATCAAAAAATTTTCGGCGGTATTTTTAATCCCCCCAAACCTTTTGTGGCTCCATTGTCCGCATCTGTCAGTGTGGCCACACTTTAGTGTCTGACGCATCAAATGTAGACAATTGTGAAATACAGCAAACGGTGAAAAAGCGACTATTTTCACTGTGGTTTCCTATTGCTCCACTGTCGTGTACCTTGTTCACGGTATCCCAATGAAAACCGGTGATGGAGCCACAAAACATGATGTGAATAGGGTCTTACTTCAAAGCACCATGCTGCTCCACAGAGTGCTTGCTGCTTCATTGTATGATTGATTTCAGTCCACAAAGTGGTAGCTTTATCACAGGAAAATTATACTGTATGTTAATGGGAAATGAGGGATTACAAACTCATCATTACCAATACTAGCAGTCAGGAAATGTCAAAGTGCCAACTGGCCCAACATAGTCCGATGATACTGAATCATTGCAAAATGTGAACTATGAATTTAGGGCGTAGTCATCTGAACATACAGAAGATTTATACAGGGAAACTTTGGGGGCATCTATGATTAAAAAACCTCTTGTTGCTTAACCTGTATCTGCACCAGCTCTCTACAGGTCTCTTCTAGATGTTCCTTGAATTTCTGAAGCTCTTGTTCTTGCTTCTGCTGCAGTTTTTGAGACTCTTCCTTTTGCCGGATTGTTTCTTGCTGCAAGAACTATAAAAGGAAACAAACGTCTTATGAAGAATAAAGTGTAAATTGGCCTTTGTGTAGAATGTTCTGTCTCTACATACAGAACATTTGAACTAGCCATATAATAAAAATCTAGCCTTCATACATACTATGTGCAATAGAAGAATTTGATTTTCGGGAGCAGCCATACCTGTTTTTTTGTTATTGTCAGCTCATATTCACATTTAAAGTGGTTTTCCAGGATTTTTGGAAACAACACAACTGCCAGGAACTGTATTAAAAAAAACTCATCTATGCTCACCTGTTGCACCAGAGCTCCTGGTCAATCCAATCTCCAGTGTCACTATGTAATACTGGCAAACTTGTTTGCCAAACAACACAACTTGAGTTGTATTTAACAGGGCTTATTGAACTTGGGTTGAAGAATGTCCACTAGTCAGTCACTATGCTTTCACCAGGAACTGCCCTTACACCCCTTTTTCCTTCAATATGATTTTTAGCGGTTCACCTGTGGGACGGGAGTCTCTCTCTTTCTGTCCACACATAATCTCTCCATGTCCTTCTATACTCCATGCGCTCATGGCACGGTGATCTGGAGGGTAAAACAAGCAATTTTCCCGATTTCACTCCCCTGTCTCTCTCTCTTGTCTCTCCTGGAACTAACTTCATCCCCGCAGTTTCCCAGGCCTTTTCATTTCCTGCTACCTTTCCGAGCCTTCTGATGACATCTACTGATGGAAATTTGCTGGCCACCGCCCTATTTCTAGACTGGTAGGAGAGGTGAGTACTGGTTAGTTTTTTTTTGTTTTTTTTTTTAATTGCAAGAATTAGAACATTTTCTGAAGATATTGGAAAACCATTTTACCATCTTGGTACTTGATTTGCTTGTTTTGCATCTCACTTTTCAAAAACACAGCATCGTGGTACAAATATTTTAATTCTAGAAATATGAAGCACTTGTAGGTTCCTATATAAATAAAAATCCGGGTCTATTTGCCCTAGTAAGATGTGTGGACATCATAGAGGAGGGTTACATAGTTAATACAGTTGAAAAAAAGACGTGTCCATCAAGTTCAACCAAAGGTGGGGAAAATGTGGGTGAAGGGAGGGAGACAAGGACTTTAAGCCCAGCCTCCCCACTGGGTAATGCCCTGGAACCCACAAGGCAAGAACCAATCTGCTCCAGGGGAGACCCCATCTCTGACCACAGAGACACCACCAGCCAGGATCCAGAATTTTACATGGCTACATACATATTAATATTCTTTAGTTTCAGGTAGTTATCCAAGCCGTTCTTGAAACTCACAATTCTTCCTGCTGTGACCAGCTCCTCAGGCAGGCTATTCCACAGATTACAGTTCTTATAGTGAAGAACACTTTTCTCCTCTGAAGATTGAATCCTTTTTTCTCTAGCCAAAGGGAATGTCCCCATGTCTTTTGAAGAGGCTTTACATGAAATAATTTTTCCCCATACTTTTTGTAGGGACCGTTTATATAAATTAATCATTTCCCCTCAAAGCCGCCTTTTCTCAAGACTAAATAAGTTAAATTCTACTCACCTCTCATAGCTAAGATGCTCCTTTCCCCTTATCAGTTTGGTTGCTCGTCTTTGCACTCTCTGTAGCTCCATTACATCTTTTCTATAAACTGGAGCCCAGAACTCAACAACATATTCTAAGTGAGGTCATACCAATGCTTTATACAGCTGTAGAATTACATCCTTGTCCCGCAAGTCCATGTCTCTTTTAATACATGCCAATATCTTACTTGCCTTAGAAGCAGCTGATTGACATTGCATGCTGTTCTGTAGTCTATAATCTACAAGACTGCCCAGATCTTTCTCAACAAGTGATTCTCCAAGTTTTTCTCCCCTTAGGACATATGATGCCTGTAGATTATTTCTACCCAGATGCAGAACCTTACATTTATCCACATTGAACCCCATTTGCCAAGTGGATGCCCAAGCACTGTGTGTCCAGGTCTGCTTGCAATTTATGAGTATCTTCCATAGATTGCACTACCCTACATAGCGCTTAGTGTCATCTGCAAAAATAGAAACCATGCTATTGGTCCCCTCCACTATATCATTAATGAATATATTGAATAAAAGAGGACCCAATACTGAGCCCTGTGGCACACCCCTCAGAGTAGGAGTCATTTACCCCCACTCTGAGTACGATCCAGCAGCCAGTTTTTAATCCAATTACACACTGTTGTCTCTGACACAATGGATTCTAATTTACCCAACAAACGCTTATGAGGGACAGTGTCAAACGTCTTTGCAAAGTCTAAAAAACACAATATCCACAGCTGCCAGACTTCTACTCGCCTCTTCAGAAAAACAGATCAGATTGGTCTGACAACATCTGTCCTTAGTAAAACCATGCTGGTAATCACTTATAATATTGTATTCGTCCACATATTCCTATATATATGGTCTCTTATGAGATCCTCAAACAGTTTTCCTATAATAGATGTTAAACTTACTGGTATATAATTACCTGGGCAAGACTTGGAGCCTTTTTTGAAGATGGGAACCACATTTGCCTTGCGCCAGTCTTCTGGCACTATTCCAGTCACCAGAGAATCTCTAAATATCATATACAGGGGCACACTGACAACCAAACTGAGCTCTTTAAGAACTCTTGGGTGTAAGCCATCTGGGCCTGGAGCCCTGTTCACATTCAGTTTAACTTGGTTTGAACTATTTCTACACTGAGACAATTAATTATATTAGATGATGTATGAACAATACTGGCATCACCTACATCCACACTGGGCCAGCCCCCAGCAGCTCTGGCACTGTTCCCATTAGTACTGACATCACCAACATCTGCACTGGGCCTGCCCCATCATCTGCTTTTTCCTTGTTAGTATATACAGAATATATAGCAGAACCTATTTAGTACCACTGCCTTCTGATCCCCAGTGACCAGCTCCAAAGTTTTTTAAGGGTCCTACATACTCCGACCTTGGTTCTTGCTCTGTCCCCACCACCACCCTACCTATTAGCTGTAATGGAAAGATGCTCTATCAGTCTTCACTATCCATACATAACATGACAGACATGAGTTGAAAGACTTGCCCTGCTGGTAATAGCTGATCGCAGGGGCTTAGAGGAGTCAGACCTGCAGTGAAAAAAACAATGTCTTTATAACGCAGTCCTTCTTAAGGGTACAAAACCACTCTTTCCAAAACACAAAGGAATTATATACTATCAAATTAACCAACCAAAAAATAATTCCATATAAAACATAACTTTTATTAAATATTATCTGATCTAAAATCTACCTACCTGATAACCAAGTGGAACAATAATCCCTATACAACCCTAGTCTCTCCCTTAGCGGAGAACTTGCCCCGAACAGGGCGACCCCACAATTATAATCCCCTATACAGCCCTGCTCTTTATGGGTAGGCTACAAGGTAATATAAACTAACAAAATCCTAATAAGTGTGATACAAGTTTCAACATACCACTACTATACCGATGTACACATATAACTATAATAATGGTATTTATAACAATGAAATTTTTTTGTATATAATTTAGATAAATGAATAAAGTATTCGATTAGATATATATCACTTATATTAGATTAACTGATAAGAATTCCCAGACCCTTCTTAAGGGTACATTCATATGAAGCTGATCTGATTGGGATTTTGTTGTGGATTTTTCGCAGATTTTATTGCAGAGTTTTTTTTTTAAAATTACTTCAGTGGTAGAAGGCAAAATCTACAGAAAAGGTTGATCTGCAGATTTTGCCTTCTCACATTTTAGTCAATGTGGAAAAATGTGCAGTAAAATTTGACAACAAATCTGCTACGAACTGCATCAAAATAAACACCAAAGTCTGCAGCAGCTCTGGCCTATGTGAACATCTACATAGCTGTGATGTGAACCCTTGTTCTTACTGTGTGCTCTTTCGGTAATGCTTCTTAATCCACATGTGCCTGGTTCCAGAGGTAGCATCTGCTGCTAAGCTTTGATTAACTCAGTTGTCATAGAAATTTATAGTCTCCCTCTCCTTTTGTGTTTGTCTGGCTTTGTTAGGTTCTATGTCCTATTCAATATATAACCTTGGCAGTAAAGTACACTGGAAAAATGATTAACTGGATGCTAGCCAAACAAGTAGGATGACATCTGCACTCGCTACTTCCCTGTGAGCTGAATGTAAATGATTATTTCTTTAGTGACATGGGGGATGAGTCACAGCCAGACGTCTCTGTTTGCCCTGCTAGAATCAGGGATTTTGAAATCCCCTTGAGGGCTATAAGCACATAAAGTTTTATGGAAATCTGACAGATTTATTGATTGATCGTTTGGTTCTGAGCAGAATCAGCTGTAATTGCCCATCCATGCATGAATGTTGCATTGCAGAGCTTTTCCGATCTGTATTTGTGTAGTGCCACTTCCAGGATGACAAACATTATGGCTCATGAATAACGTGAAAAGAATCCATATGCAGGTTTTGTCTCACAAAATTTACAAAGCTTAAAGGGGTTGTGCTACAAAGTCACTTCATGTCTGTTTTATCCAGCTTCAGTTTTGGGTGCTCAAAAAAAGGGGGAGTGTGTGATTTGTTTGAACTACATATCATGTGACCTAGCAGGCTGACATCACTATGCCTTTACCCACAGTGTTCCCACTCTAGTCAAACAAAGGTCTGTTCATGTGAAGAGCTGTTAGTAGTTACAAAGTAACTAAAGGGTTAGAGCTTCTGTCTACCTAGGTTCAAACCACTGCAGTAGTTAAACATTTTTTTTTTTTTGCCTTAATGCATATACCTGATTGAGGTATCTTTTTTTTCTTTGTATTTGCTTGCACTGTGTGGCTAATTACTAATGAGTACAGAGGACAGGAGTAGAATGACAGCACCTGGGGCTTGAACACTCACTCAGCAGTGAGTGTGTGTGATTACTAAGCAAGGAAGAGCCTTGCAGTAGCTGCCTGAGAGGAGAGAGGATGTTTGAACATGTGCGGCCAGGACTGAGGTCACTGGTCGTATCCCCTGGAGACGAGCTGTAAACAATGGGTCACTAAGGTAGCAGCTAAAACAAAAATGGAACAGAATTTTTAATAATGATAATTGGTATTGTTTGCAAGCTTTCCATGTCAATTTTACTTTGTGGCAAAACCCCTATAAAAGGGTTGTCCAGAGAAAGAAAACATGGCTACTTTTCAAGAATAGCAACATGTTTTTCACAGTGTATGTCCGGTATTGCAGCTCAGCTTCATTTATTTCAGTGATCCTATGACACATCCTATGACAGAGGTGGTGCTGTTTTTGAAAGCATGTAGCCATATTTTTCTTATCCTGGACTACCCATTGAAATCATGCTGTAAAACTTCTAATAAGTTCTAATAAGATACTATGTAGCAGGGTTACTCAATAAGTCCGCTATGTAGGGGGCAAGTGCTGGCTGCTAATGGCAGTTAACACCCACCACTAACAGTAGGGAACAAAGTCGGCTCTGATCACTGCAGTTTAACCATTTAGACACCGGTATCTGAATAAATGAGAAACACTACTGTGCACCGTTGCTCCCTCCAATTGGCATCCGCACAGCAAGGTTTTGGGGTGCAAATCTGTTAACATGGCAGCTGGAAGCCTAATAAAGGCTAAGGGTTCTGTTACTTTCTTCTACATCATGATACTCTTCTGCATTATTTATATAATGGTGATCAAGCCACCTAGAGGTCAAGTACCTTAGGGGGACTAAATGTTAAAGTTAAAAAAAATAAACATTTTTAAAGTATAAAACGAACCCCTAAAAGTTGAAATCACCCCCTTTTTGCTATTTTACAAATACAAAAAAAGTTTTTTAAAAAGGATCACGCATCCGTGAAAAGTCCAATTATTAAAAAAATACCTCATTATTCCCTATGCTGGCCCCCAAAGTAGAAGAAAAATAAATCCAAACGCAAAAAATTGCGTGGTTTGTTTTTAAGGGTCACTTCATGTCCCCCTACAAACGAATAAAAAGGATCAAAAGGTTGCATGTGTCACAAAATGGTGCCAATAACAACTACATTTCAGTCTGCAAAAAATCCTCACTCAGGTCCATAGTTGTAAGTACAAAAAAGTTATTGGTCGCAGAATGTGGCGCTGCAGAGCAAATTAAAGAAATGAACAATGTGTGTTTTTTTAAAAAAAAAAAAAGGAAAAAACTAAAGCATAACGAAAATCCTATATATTTTGCGGAATCTTATCAATCTGAATAATATAGGTAATACATTATTTATACTTAAGAGTTAACGATATAAATACATTACCTGAAAACATGGCGCAAGTGCTTCTGTTTAAGAACCGCCCAAAGAATTTACAGCATGTAAAAAAAATCTGGGTGAAAATTCTTTTCATGTAGACGACTGTATGAGTACGCCCTAATGCCGGTAAGGGGCTTTGTAGCGGGATAGTAGCGTGATTCTAGTACTGGGTTTTAGCTCAATTGCGCTGCCCCCTTGTACTCAAATACATTGGGTGTAAAAATGACCACCCCCTAGTGGGGAACCCCTTAGGGGGATAAAATAAAAAAAAATTAAAATTAAAATTAAAAGATCAAATAACACCCTTTTGCCATTTTACAAATAATAAAAAAAAATTAATAAAGTTACAAATATTTTGTATCGCTATGTCCGATCTATTAACATATAACATCAATTATCCCGTATGCTGAACATTGTAGAAGAAAAAAAATGTTTTCTGTCGTTTCACATCCCATAAAAATTGGAATAAATTCAAAAAAGTCGCATGTATTCCAAACTGGTAACAATAGAAAGTACATTTCAGCTGCAAGAAATGGCGCCTCACTCAAGTCCATAGGTGTTTGTAGAAAAAAGTTATTGGTCCTAGAAAATGGCGCCGCGCGCAAATTTTAAAAATTGAAAATGTTTGGATTTTTTTTACGATACCAAAACGTAATGAAAACTGTACATGTTTGATATTGCCAGATGCGTATCATCCTGTAAAATACAGCTAACACATCATATGTACCTAAGATTGAAGGGCCCGAAAAAAGCAAAACTTCTGCAAACATGGCGAAAGTACGTTTTTTTTTACATTTTGCCCCACTTAGAATTTTTTTGTGTGGTTTTTCAGTGTATTCTATAGTAATATGAATAACATCGTTAGAAAGTACATCTTGTCCTGCAAAATAAAAGCCCTCATATGTCTATGGAGGTAGAAAAATAAAAAGTTATGGCTCTGGGAAGGTGGAGAGGAAAAAGCGTGAAAAAAAATAGGCCTTGGCATTAAGGTGTTAAAGTCTATGGGGATGGTTGCTTGTTGGTTTTCAGATAGTTTCCAAATCCGCAAACCGGCTGAAAATTTGATGAAAAAACCCATGCCGTGTGAACTTAGCCTTAGAAAGTACATCTTGTCTTACAAAAAAAGGTCTCTTGTCTATGCAGATGGAAAAATGAAAAATGTATGACTCTTGAGAGACGGGGAGGAAAAAACAAAGAGCCATATTATTGTAGCTGCTCGGCGGGAAGAGGTTAAACCAAGCGTGGGTGGTATGTGACTTGATTGCTGCCATTTTGTAATAAAATTACAATTCATAACTAGAACTAATAAGTGACTGCCCATAAGCATGCTTACTTATTTTTGGTGCTAATATCACAAAAATCAATGATGGCCATTGGCTCCTTATATTGCCAGATGTCGAACCATAATGTAGGAAAAGAAATCTCGAGAGCAGTTATAGGTGATCTAAGTCCCTGATGACCGGGTACTAGATGCACTTCCTATCCCCTTCAATTCATCCACATCTTTCTCCACCCTTGGTTGAACGTGATGGAAAGAAGTCTTTTTTTCAACTGTACTAACTATGTAACGTATGTCTTTCTACAGAGGGGGAGATTTCTATTTCATCGGAAGATAAGAATTTTTCTCATTGTTCATATAACAGCTTTCAGAAGCTGTCATCACAAGGTGACGTCTTCCCTTAAGAATAATAATACAATTGCAGATGGTATTAGAAATAAAATACTTGCTCTGATGATTTAGAGGATTGTTCTCTGTTCACTTAAAATAAAGTAAGCAGGTTATAGCAGTCAAGGAGACATGAAATTGAATAAGCAAAGCATGAGAAAAATACTCTTTTTGAAACAAACAGAAAAAAGGGGTAAAAATCTGCCAGAACAACCTGTCGTGAAAGAACCAATAAAGCCCCATTCTCATCACGCTTCTCATCCTTGTTTGTGGAATCCGGTGGGATACTGTTAAAAAATTTTCTTGACGGATATTATGACAAGGCCATAGAGATCTACTGGATCAAATTGGATTTGGTTTGCCTTATTTATGAGTGTATACAGTTTGTGCATTGGACTCAAAAGCATGGTTGACCGTGCTTTTGTATCCGATGCACAAACCGTATACATAGTTTTCGGAATATGACGCACTCACCCCTCCCCCAAATTTGAGGGAAAACAAAGGTACATTTTATAGTCCAGATATACGCTCAGGTCGGCAGGAGACTGTAGTGCCGCGATGCTGCGGGAAGCTGGCGGCAGGCTCTGCTAGCAGCTGAATGAGAACCGGTGCTGAGCACCGATCCTCTATCTGATCACCCCCCTGCCTACCCTTTTCCCCCGAAAATAAGACGGTGTCTTATATTAATTTTGGCTAACACTTATTTTTAGGGGATTTCTTATTTTTCCATGAACAAGAATTCACATTTATTGTTGAACGAAAAATCAACATGTATTAATATACTGTAGTGATTTCATCACAAACATCAGCATAAGCAGCCAAACTCTGAATTGCATAAAAAAAATGCACTACGTCTTATTTTCGGTGGATGTCTTATTTTCGGGGAAACGGGGTATGGCAGGGTGTAATAGGTAATGAATGAAAAATCTTATCTACAGCAGTACATTAGTACTGCCGTACATAGGATAAGGAAGTGTGCCCCCCTAATGGTCAAGTATCCTAGGGGACTGAGTATTAAAGTAAAAAAACAAAAGTTTAAAAAAAAAAATTATTTAAAGTTTTGTCACCCCTTTTTGTCGTTGTACAAATAGTATAAAAAAAGTTACACATATTGGGTATTGCCGCATCCGTATGTCTGATCTATTAAAATATAACATCATTTATCCCATACACTGAACACCATAGAAGAAAAAAAATTCCAATCGCCAAAATTGTGTTTTTTTTTTGGCATTTAATGTCCCCAAAAAATTTGAATAAAATGTGATCAAAAAGTCACATGTATCCCCAAAAAAACTAAACTTCAGCCCGGACTTTTTGCTTCAAATTTTTTTTGCCTACTTTCCCCCTCTAAAACCAAGGTACGTCTTATAGTTCAGTGCGTCTTATAGTTCGAAAAATACGGTACACTCAGTAACTAAGGCAAGCAAAATTCAATTTGGACTTTTGTGTCTGATGTACAAACTGTATGCAGTTAGTAAATAAGGCAAACTAAATCCAAGTTGGACTACATTTGCCGTATAGAGCTCTATTGCTCTGCTGTGGTATTCGTTGATTAGTTTTTCATAGTAGACAGGTTCGTTGGCACCACTACCGGTGAGCAGAAACGTGATGTGAACGGGTTCAAAAGTGACAGTTCTTAATCAGAGCAAAAATGTATTTCATAGTTTAGATGAGAGAGACGTAAAAATTGGATTCTAAAGAGTTTGCCCCTTTAACTTAACCTAGTTTTAGCCATGGCTGTGAACGTTTGCTTCTAGCAGAAGTCTTAAATATTTCAAGACCCAATGGAGAAGAAGATGGTCTATCCTGCTGCTGCTATGGTTTGCGAGGCATCCTTGACCATGACCCAGATTAGAAAATCCCTTAGGAGGCGGCTCAGACAGCTGTCGGTGGACCTGTAAGAGAGGGTGCCTATGAAAACCATTTTAGAATCTATCCCTGTTCTGAAATTAGCCTATGAATTTATCTGTACTTTGCCTATAGATGCCCTGCATTTTTTTTTTTTTAAATCTAAAAAGGTAGTTACAGCAAACTTTTGTGAGGGGTGCTTTTTGTATCAATCCATAATCTTTAAAATGGCATGCAAAATATTTTTTCCCTCTTCATCCCAAAATTGTTGGATCTCATATTGAAAATAAAAGGTCTTCTTCTCTGCCAACTTTAATGAAACCCAAATTTACGTTTCATGACTTGGAGCTGTCTGAGAGCTCTTCAGCAGACGCAGAAGAGACAGCCGTCCTTGTAAAGGGAAAATGGTGGCTTATTTGAACAAGATCATCCTAAAACAAAGAGGTTAAATATACTCCTGACAGATCCCAGTTACGAAGGACTTCGCCAGTACCCAGACTTGCAGAAATTTTCAGAGTTTTGTCCTGGTTAAAGGGGTTGTCTCACTACAAGGATTGCTTTTTATGTTAAAGATCTTGCAAAAACAAGTCACTTTGCCATATATGTCCATTAATAGTGTGCTATCTATTCTAAGATATCCCCTTTTGTATGGGCTGAATCAGCTCCTCAGGTCGCTATAGCTACAAACCTGTTTGATCTATCCTGATAGGCTGCCAGCACTGGTTGCTATAGCTACAGACCTGGCTTTTACTGCAGCCTAGTGGACGCCAGTTAACACGCTCCTGAATTCAAAATGAAACCAAGAAAACAGGACTGAGGTGAGATGAATCAATGTAGTGAGACAACCCCTTTAAGGATTAATTGCTTGCAGAAGAAAGGATTGTCAGGCTTAGGGAATTGGTCAATTTGATTCTGCATTCCAATATGACAAACTGCCTAGTCATGAGAGTTTTAATAGTTCTCCCAGTTTTAGTAGATGCTTTTATTTTCCTGGGGCCAAAGCCCATATGAAAACGCTTCAGTAGGGACTGGAACATATATTCATCAGGCTTGGACAGAATCATTTACATCAGTGCAGAGATCAGAATAGGTCTGGACTGCACACATCAACGTTCAAAGCAGGACCTTAAAAAGGGGAATATCTCACCTTGGGGAGAACACTATATAGGTGTGTGGAGTTTTGAGATTGCCTTTTTGCCCTCCACTAAGCATCTGCACATCACAAGGCATTATGCAAAAGGAGCTTAGAAGCTCAAGTGCCTCCTATTGGATGTAACAAATCCTTAATTTGCTTCTGACTCACTGAATCTTTAAGAAGCAAAAGGGATATTAACCAAGCTAGTATCACCCATCTGCATATAGCTGTTTCGGGGTTCTGCCCCCTCATCAGTGCAGAGCAGCGTGTACTGGGTGGAGAGCAAAAAGGCAATCTCAAAACTCCACACACCTATATCGGGCTCTCGCCAAGAAGAGAGATTACCCCACTCATTGCCTCCCAGCCAGCCAGCCAGTATTGCTCTGCACTGATGAGGGGCAAAACCCTGAAACAGCTGTATGCAGATGGGTGATACTGGCTTGGCTAATATCCCTTTTGCTTCTTAAAGATTCAGTAAGTCAGAAGAAAACTTAGGATTTGTTACATCCAATAGAGGGCACTTGAGCTTCTCAGCTCCTATTCCATAATGCCTTGTGAAAGCAGGTCTTAGCAGCATTTCAGCTATGCACATACAGGGTTTTTCCAAAATCACTCCCGGACACCAGAATGATTCTTTAGTTAAAAATCTTCAATGAAATTACTTAGATGATGGAACTCTACAATTGGACATGGTAGCAACAAAAGATTATACTTTACTGGTTAGGTTTCACTCTATTCAACAGTTCAGAATCATTAGGAGAGCAAGTATGGTACGGAACAAAGACGGTGAAAGACATACTTGATTCTCCAGAAAGGAAATACATATGATCATTAGCAGTGTTCCCATTTTGGGCCCCGTAGGGCTTGGCTTTCTCTTCTAAATATAGAATAGCTGAAATTTCTGGTCCAACAACACCTCCTTTTTAAGACCATGCCTCTAGACAAATCCAGCCTACCTTCACTTGATGATCTGGTAACTGAGAGGAAGAAGTTATCTGTATACTCTGCTTATGTAAATTGTCAAGTACCATTAAGGTCTCTGTTTAGGATTGGTGGCTTAAATATGGAACTAGCCTAATAAAGATCTCCTCTGTTCCACCTGGAATCCTGCAGGAACCAATTTATACAGATTTGAAACTAGATACTCTTAGGCTGGGTTCGCACCTCGCCGGCCCATAGACTTTCATTACCAGCGGCGCGTATACGCCGCGAGTAATTCACATGTCACTTATCTCCCCCCGAGGCGTATTCGCCGAGCAGGGAGAGGAGACGTAATCCATAGTTCTCTCTGAGAATGTGGATTACCCGAATGACTGGGACGTATTCCAGCCGTAATTTGTACACTACGGAGCGTAATTACGGACTGAAATACGTCCCATTTTAAGCCGTGTGAACATGGCCTAAGTCGATTTCTCAGCTGTAAAATCATCCCTTTGCGGTGCTTTTACTAACAGACTTATTCTTAAATGGACACAACCATCAAACTTTTTCTTGCTACATATTGCTTTTCAATACGTGAATATTAAATGGATTTAATTTTTTTAACTAGGTGTTTTTTTATATATGTAATTTATTAATGTTCCATGATTTCCTAGCTTGTCCCTGACTTCCCCTCTGTAAGCTTTGCAGGCACAGCAGTAAGAGAATTGCTTGATGGTTCAGAGAAGTGTAAATAGTATCAGCAGTATCTGATAAGTGTTAAGAAAACCTCCCCAGTGCAGAAAAAGATTAACCCATTATCCTTTCAGTTATTGCTACTGCTCTAGTGTAATCTTATCTATTTGTCTGAGAACAATAGAGCAATCATTGTCATTACCTACTGTTTGTTATGAGTCTATATAAAAATAAGTAGCAGTTAAAGTGAGGTTAGTCCGCGTGGCCATTCAGGAGTATTTTATCACATTTAGAGAAGGGCAATATTTTAGATGTAATTTTTAATAGCATAGGACTGCTGAAGTAAAAAAAAAAAAACATTGCCAAAAATAAAAGAAAATAGTTTTCCAGGAATATTGGTTTTTACAAAAATACTCCTTTCTGATGGCAGTGTCCCTTTAAAGGGATTGTGTCACATTTTTTTTTCTTTCAGTAATGTGTGTGTTTTCTATAACCTTTTTATTTTCAGTTGCAGTTATTTTCAGTGTGAGCTTGTAGAGACAGTTATTACTGATTCCTGTGTGTACAGAACACTGCCCTTTTCAGAAGCAGCTCTGTACTGTGTGACTGCACAACACACAGGAAGCAGCAGAAAAGCACACATTGCATAAGGAAGTTCAGACGTCTCCCATCTGAATCTCTTTAGCTACATCCCTTCTAGCCCCTCACAGCTGTGAACTCTAGCATCTACAGTTCACAGCTATAGGGAGTAGGCAGCCATGATGGTGCAGCCCAGAGAGCTGAGGAGCAGCTACTGAACGTCTACTCAGCCGCTCTGTGCTCCAGCAAGGCTTGCCAGAGAAGCAGCAGATTTGGGTGAATATACCTTATCAATTCTGCAGACAAGTGTCCGATGTGTCCTCGTTCGTATTAAAGTGATTATGCTTTTGTCGCTAACGATTTTTGTGCAATTCAAGATTTTTTCGCTAATAAAGTTCTCTCGTTTCTGCTGCTAAAAGTACTTTTTTTTTTACGGACCTTGGCACTAGTAAAGTTATCTCGCTTCTGACGCTAAAAATACTTTTTTTTACGGATTTTGGCGCTAATAGAGTTCTCCTCGCTCGATGTAAAAACATTTTCTCAGGGTTTTTTTCGCAAAATCCGTTTCTCGACGGATTTTGGGCAAACGTTCTCTTGCTTCTCCCCAAAAAAAAAATGTTTGTTTTAAAAAATTTTTGCTAAAAATCCTTTTCTTAACAGATTTTGGCGCTAAAATTTCCTCCTTTTCTGACGCTAAAAAATTTTTTTTTAAACAGATTTTTAGGCAACAATCCTTTTTTTTTTTAATGTTTTTGGCTCTAAATCCATTTTCTATCTTTTTTGTTTGCTAAAATCCTTTTCTTTTTTAAAATTTTTAACGTTTTGCTTGCTTTTTAGCAAAAAAATATTTTTTTTTTTTACGATTTCGTGCTAAAATCCGTTTTTGGGAATTTTGGTCTAAAATCCTCCTTTAGGATTTTGGCCCCAAAAAATTTATCTCGTTTTCTACGTAAATACTTTTTTTTTAAAACGGTTTTTTGATGCAAAAAAAAATTTTTTTATGATTTTGGCGCAAAATCCTAAAAAAACGATTTTTCGACAAAGCGAAATAACCTTTAAAAAGATTACATAAAATACAAAAAATGGCTTTAAATCCCCTTAGTAGGGGGGAGTTATATCCAAGGGCAAAAATTTTACAGACTTAAAAACCAGTTTTTGAAGACAAGCAAAAAACCAAATCCCCAAAAAAACGCAGTTTTTTCAGCAGTTTTTGACAGGCACAGAAAAAAAAATCATTTTCAAGAAGGTTTTTTTAAGGTTTTGGGTTTTCAGTCTTTTTTGTCCACGCAGGAGACGAGCCTAATGTTCACATTAAACTAAAGAATTTTAGTTCTTAGGATATTGGCGTTGGCCATTTTGTGGATACCTTATCGGGAATCAGACATATACTGTGGCATTCCTTCCTAATCCAAAGCCTCCAAAATTTAACTAGAAAATAAAACTCAATAGCCCCTATTTTTATAACGAAATAGAGTAAAAGTAAACACAATTTTACTCTGGTTATTTCCTTTTTCAGCAGGAACCAGCACTCTGTATGGTGTCCTCAGTCACTAACAAAATGGGATTCATGGCTACAGCTACAAACCACATCACCCCCCTTTTGTACACAGACAAGGAGAGGGAAGGGATGAGGTACCACCCGACCAGCCCACATTTACACAAACCATTGCAACCGTTTGTACGGCCAAAAATTTTTTTTTTCTTGGATGTTTCCCAAGTGGCTAAAAGGGAAACATTGAAAAAATTTAAAACTTTTTTAATATTTTCCCCCAAATTTAATGAAAGAAAAAAAAAAACTAAAAATCAATAAATTTTTTTTTTTTTTCGAAAGAAATTTTCCCTTTTTGAAACTTGTTGATTGGTTTCTAGTACTAAACAATTTATCTTTGCCTTAATTTATGCTTATGTGTCATCATTGTTTTAGAGAGGTTATACTGAGAGCCATCTGTATTTCTTTAGTTTCTAACCTTCATGTGATGCCTTTAAAAATCAATGAAAGAAAAATTTCAGTAAGTTAAGTCAATCTTTACATGCTCATACTTTTACACCAACACCAAAGCTGTAGAGGCTTGTTTTAAATATGGTTAAATTTAGGACCCATCTACACAACAACAAATTTTTACGGACAAAACCTATGCAAACTCGGTGTTGCCATACAAACTCCATACGTGTATAAGAGATTGTATTGACAAAGCAGCTGAAATAGCGTGCATGCAACATCTGGTCTTCATTATTAAATTTTATAAAATATATATTGAACGTGACAAATAGCAACTGTACTAACACAATCTGTATGTTTTAGAAAGCCTCCAAATTTAATTTAGAAGAATACAATTCAATAGTCTACACTTACAACTACCTGATGTTATCTCTTATTTCAAGCAGAAATTGCAGGCAAGTTTGTATTTGCCGTGGGAATTTGTAAGAACATCCTAGCAGGTGCTGCCTTTCCCTTCTCTACCTGAACTTAGGAAAAATAAACCCTGTAGAGGTAAAACTGTTAATGAAAATGTATTATTTTGATGTATGCACACACAAGGCTTATTCTGGAAATTCAGCTTATTACTATGCTTACGTGACCACTGCTTTCCCCCCCCCTTTTTATTAGAAATTGATTTTAGGTACACAGTAGGGCCAATACTTTTGGTTACCTGCACTTGCACACAAGGGGCGACATGTATGAATTCGAATGCGTACTTTTTTTTACTTGGCGCCGACACTCCAGTTCTAAATAGATATAGAAGAGTGTAGAATACGACAGTATGAAGATTTTTGGCGCATTACATAGAGCTTACTGCGCCAAACTTTGTATGGCATAGAGTGTAAATGCCCAAAATTGGTGCATTAAGCTCTATGTAATCGCCAAAAAACTGTCGTATTCTACACTCTTCTAAAATCAAATTTTGAACTGTGGTGTCGGCGCCAAGTAAAAAAAAAGTACGCATTCGAATTCATACATGTCGCCCAAGGTTTCTGGCTGATGCAACTTGCTCTGTTAGGCCACA
The DNA here is from genome assembly GCA_025379985.1 of Phyllomedusa bahiana. NCBI lineage: Eukaryota > Metazoa > Chordata > Amphibia > Anura > Hylidae > Phyllomedusa > Phyllomedusa bahiana. The sequence continues at coordinate 39,430 of JAODAL010003933.1, read as the reverse complement.
TGACGTGCTCTCTGATTAGCTAAAACAAAATACTGTGCTTTTGATGCTGGTTTTCTATGCATTCCATGGACGACTATAACCCTCCCGTGGGAAAGCATGAGAATTATTCTGGGTCCACAAAACTTGTGTGTTTGCAATTCAGAGTGAGATCAATTTTCCAGGGGCAGCATGAAAAAATTTTATGCAGGGGAGGAAGCAAAATTAGGTACTACTGTTCCCTAAAGCAACTCTAATGAACAAAGGGAAAAAAAGACGGGAGGGGCCCCTTTAATATTTAAAAATGATACTTAAAAATTTAAAGGGGTTTTCCTGTCTCAGAAATTTATGACATATCAAAAAGATATGCAATAAATGTCTGATAGGTCTAGGCCCCACCTCCGGGACCCCTACCTATCTTAAGGATGTTCTCCAAAAGTCTCTATGCAAAAAAAGAAGGGTCCCCGTTTGGGCCCCTTTTTTCACCCGTTCTAGGAAGTTTCGATACCAAAACATTTTTGAAAAACCGCCTACTCTTTTTCTGCTGGGATTTTTGGGGACCCGTTTTTCATATAGGTGTCCCCCAAAAATTTAGGACCACACCTATCAGTAATTTATGAAATATCCGATCATTATACCATAAATGTCTGAAAAGGGAACACCCCATTAAAGGGGTTTTCTCACCACAATAAAAATTTAAAACATTTGGGAAAAATGAAAAATGAAAATATTACTGTTTTTTTTGATTTTGCTTTGTTCAGGAGATAAAGAAGATTTAATTTACTGTTAGTGTACCCAAATTTCTATAGGTTACTAACCACCTCTCCCTACTCTCTCTCTTATCTGATTGCTCTACATGCTGCCATTTGACCATGGTGAGTCACTCCTTGCTGAGTCTTATCTTACGATGCCCTAAGGACAAATTTGTTTATCTAAGAAATGACCGTTTTCCCCTTAGACAGTAGCTTTGTCCACTATAGATTATAAGCCTTTTGCGCTCGAATCACTGTAACAGGAATAGCTAGAAAAAACAGAGCTGATATTTCAATTACTGCTATAGAACCACCTACAGCCTGATCGGAAATGGAGTCTGAAAAATTTGGGGTAGCTTGTGAACACAGGGAGAACACCCCTCTAAATTTTTTTTGACATTCTACTTACTCATAAATCAATACTAGAAAAAACTATGAGTATGTGAAAGTTTTTGGCTTTGGGAAAAAAAAAAACAAATGAAATGCAATATGGCCCAAACTATGGCTCCCTCGTTTTCTGCCATCAGTTTTTTTTTTACAGTACAGAACATCAGATTTTCTTAGCAAAGCACTATACCATACTTACCATATGGGAGCCTGAGTAAGCAAGTTCCAGCCCTTGTCGACCTCACCTAACTCCAAATGAAATAAGAATAGAAATTGGAATTGACAGAATCAATATTTTCTGCTATTCACCTGCTTGTTCCGTTCTTTCTGTACTGAAGCGCTCAGCCCCTGTTTTTTCAGTCTCTCTTTAAACATTGTTTGGCGATTTCTAGCTTCTGTACGCTGGGCCTTTTGACTCCGTACTTTCTCTTGCAGCTGTTGACTCTTCAGCTCTTCCAACAAGATTCCCTGATAGTGCTTCAGCCGCTCCATTTCCTGGGGTGGGTGTAAATACAGTTATAATTCTGTATCCTGTAATATGTGTAACTTCTAAAGTTCAGCATTAAAGGGTTTTGCAACAAAGTAAAATTGATGTGGGAAGCTTGCAAATGAAATAGCAAACATTTTCACCATTCATTATTATTAAAAATTCTGGAGTGTTTTTGTTTTAGCTGCTCCTTTAGTGATCCATTGTTTACAGCTCATCTCCAGGGGATACGACCAGGGCTGAGAGCTCCTCAGTCCGGGCCGCACATGCTCAGACATCACTTCTCATCTCAGGCAGCTACTCAGTGTTCAACCCCAGGTGCTGTCACTCTACTCCTGTCCTCTGTACTCCTTAGTGATTAGTCAAACAGTGCAAATAAATAAAAAAAGAAACCTCAATGAGGCCTGTGCATTGATAAAGAGGAAAAAAAAACCCCACAGGTTTGGTTCCTGCAGGGATTTGAACCTAGGATGCGTGTGACTGGAGGCAAAAACTTTACCTCTCAGCTACTCACAATGCTTTACATAAACAGACCTTTCTTTGACTACAGAGAGGAAAGGCATGGTGATATGCACATGATATACAATTTAAACAAATCACACATGCCCCCTTTTGACCACACAGAGCTGAAGAACTGGATGCAGGAGGTATGAAATTAAATCATGGCAAACCCCCCTTAAACATTAAGATATTGGATCTAAAATTCTACAGTATAATAACTTCAGTTACTCAAATCACTCCCTCTATTACCATCATAGACATGGATTCATTACTGTAAGAGCAATAAGACTATACAACTCTCTGCCACACAATAATGTGATTGATTCACTAAGCAAGGCCTGAATGTCTTATAGGATATATCTCAAAATACATATACTAGATTGCTGGAGTTTGGTCATTGATCCATGGATTTAATCTGATTAGCTTAATTGGAGTTGGGAAGGAATTGTCAACCTGATATAAGGCTATTGCCTTTTTCTGGACCAACGCTATTAGGTTATAGGTTGGACTTCATGGATCTGTGTTTTTTTTTTTTTCTATCCTTTCTAACTGTGCGCCAAGCAGATCAGAAAATGTAAGTTTCCAGGGGCTGTCTTCTTCATGTTATTTGGAATATATTTTATGCTCTGAGAATGCACTTTAGACATGCTGGCAAGGAAGGAGTTTTTTCTTTTGCATATAAGGTAATGGCTTTTAAAGGGAATGTGTCATAAAAAATGACTTATTGTTTACCTCACATTTTTATGTTCAACACATTTTTTAAGAATTTTTGGTTATTTTTTTTTAATTTTCCATATCAATTTCAATATTTTTTAATAATTCTTAAGTCCTGCAGTTTTCACTTTGGCCACTAAGCCTAATAATCGTCTGACACTTCCTGTTCTGTACAGAAAGATTCTCAGTTGTCTGCTCATTATCAGCACAAAGGAGGGTCAAACTGAAAGGAAACACCAGTGTGAAAGATAAACACAGGATTCACCAGTCACAAGAGGAGAAAAATTACAGGTTCCCCCCTTTCACCTCCCTGCACAGTGACTTCTTTCCAGGGCACAGAGCATGACTAGAAAACTCTCATATAGAAGTTAATGGAATGATTTAGTCCCTTTAAATCTCCTATGTGCAAAGAAAACTACTGTAAAGCATCTCTCTGACTGCTGTTAAAGCAGTGCAAACAAGGCCTAGTGGCCAAAGTGAAAACTGCAAGACCTAAGAATTATAAAAAAAATATTGAAAGTGATATGAAAAATTAACAAAAAACAACCAGAAATTCCTAAAAAATGTGTTTAACATAAAAATGGGACTTAAACAATGACTCATTTTTTGATGACACATTCCCTTTAAGCCTTTTTTCTAAACAGGTTCCATAAAACTCTCAAAAGTTGTATCCCTTTGAATGCTGACACGACCAGTGGCTTGGAGATATGAAAGTCTAAAATCTATACTGTGAGATGGCAAGAGCCGAATAGGCTACATAACATTTATTTATATAACGGCAATGTACTTCGAAGCACTTTACATTTCACCAGTTACGAGTACAGACAAAATCACATAGTAAGGCCTGGATTACATCAGTGTTGGAGGTTCAGTTCAGAAACTCCTTTGCAAACTCCATCTTGAATGATGAAAAAAATACTCCAGCAATTTTTCTGTGGTGGAAAACAGATGGACCCATTGTAGTCAATAGGGTCGGTCCGGCACTCTGCAATGGAGGCATCAAACGGAACCTCCGACGCAGAAGTGACCAAGGCCTAACATTAATAATTCAAACAAAAAGAGTAAGGGCGCTGCTCACAACAGCTTACAATCCATGACAAAATAGGGGTGACACAAGGTTAAAAGTTCTTGTTTTCTAGAATTACCTAGCCATCTTTATTAAAAAAATAAACGGCAAACCTAAATCTACATAAGCTCGTCATCCAGCGGGTATCTGTGTCTGCACTCACATTAAATGCACATCAGAGCATGGAGTGTGGGGGCTGACGTTAAATGAAGGGATCAGGTTCTAAAGAATAATGTAGAAGATGGTGGGGGAATTAGTGGAGAATTGTTGGATTAAAGGGATTCTAGCACATAAATATATATATTTTTACTAATTAAATTGAGATATTGATACTTGTTCTTTTCTTCTTAGCGGTTTTAATTTTCTGAGTGTAGATTTCTTATTTCTCTTTTCTGTGTATACTTATGCGGACAGCCATCTTACCTAAGTTGCTTTTAACAGCATTAAGAGAAATGCTTTATAGCAGCTACATGGGCATAGAAGCCTGCAAATAGAAGCAGGCCCGCTGATTTCTATAGGAGAGTTTTATAGGCCTGACCTGTGACCTGGGAAGGGGTCACTGTGAGGGGAGTTGGAGAGGGGGAGCTGTGAATGGAGGATCCGGTTTTATGTTTACACATTGGTGTCACAGTATTGTGCCTGTAGTGATAACAAGGAGACTGCTGAAAATCTTTCTCTACAGAACAGGAAATGTCAGACTATTATTATGCTTAGTGGCCAAAGTAAAAACTGCAAGATTTCAGAATTAAAAAAAAAAAAAAATATATATATATATATTATATATATATATATATATTTTAAAAATATATATATATATATATATATATATATATTAATAGTGATATGGCATTAAAAGAGCACAAAAAAGTGAGTGATAACACATTCATTTTAAAGTGATTTTTGTCCACGAAAGATACAATATATCATAAATGACTGATAGGTGCAGGTCCCAAATGAGGTTCCCTTAGCTCTTGTTTTTACTTTTGCGGCAGTTGTAGAAAATTGGAGAGTCGGCAGTGCATGTGCCTCCCTCTCCATTCATTTCAGTTCTAGGTTCCTTGTACATGTTGCAAAGATAGGTGCAGGTAACAGAGGTCAGCCTAACAGACAATAGAAGCATCTCTCTATTGCAGTCAACGGCTCCACACTCTCACCGGTCCCGCAAGTCCTCTGCCTTGGGGTAATCCTTGACTCCGCTTTTAAACCCTTTAAACCACACAAATCCAAACCTTCCTCTGCCTCCGCCCCACCCGAAAAAATTTTACAAATCCCTTTTCTCAACCTGATACAAAAAAAAATGGGTGGTCCAGCCCCCGTCACCCCCCTAGACACTGCAACCCCTTCTCTGGGCCTCCCGGGTTTGCCCTTCTCCCCTCAATCCAACCACAACTCTGCCCCGTCTTATCCACCTCTCTCCCCCCCCGCTATTTCCTCTGCCCCCTCCCCTCTCCCAAACCCCCTTCACTGGCTTCCCATTCCCCAAAGGGAATTCACTTCAATTTTGCAAACCATAAACTCCCAAAGTTTCCAAAACCTCTCCCCCCCATGAATCCCCGGGCCTTAATCCCAAATATTTTCCCCACGCAATCTCCGCCCCTCCAACCTCTTTCTCTGCTCCCCCTCTTACTTTGGGTAACCGTCTCCAAGATTTTCCTCCCGTGCTTCCCCCAAAACTCTGGAATTTCACTCCCCAAACCACACCCAACTCCCCTCCATTTTCCACCAGTTTCCCAAAAGCAACCTAAAAAACCCATCTTTTAAAATTTCCCTATAACCTAGAATAAACCTCACTGTCACTAAAACACCCTCCACAAAAAAGGCCTGCCTCTCACTTTTTGTCTTTTTTTCCCCTTCCTTGAAAAAATTGAAACCCAAATGGGCGGGGTTTCTATTTCCCTTTTTAACCTTTTGTTTGGGTTCACATACTTTTCCAGCTTTGAACTTTTTTTTGACCTATGTTGAATTACAAACCCCCCTGGAATAAATTCCCCTCCCTTAAAATAAATAAAAAAAAATAAAATAAAAATTTAATAAAAGGGCCATAGTTTGGTTGAAATGGGAACCCCCTTTTCGGAAGAATAAAAAGGCCGGCCTAAAATTCGCTTTTTTTTGGGTATTTTTTGAAACTTTTTTATTTTGGAATTTAATCAAAAATATCGGGGTAGTTTATGACAGAAAACGGGCTACAGCAAACCCTAAGGAAAAGATATTAAATTTTAAGGGGGAAAGTGTAAAGGGGTGGACATAGATGAGGGAGGAAATATAAGGAGATGCAGCACTGATGGATAAGTTTTGAAGAGGATAAGCCGCTACTGACATTTATTACATCTCATTGAAATATTTGAAAATTTTTGATTGCCCCTTGGCTCCCCCCCTCGCTAAAAGGGCCTATGAGATGACGGACCTCTTTTTGGCTTTTGGCTCTACTGATCTCTCTTGGTGTCATAGACTTTGAACGGAGCAGGTGTGTACATATTTGACCACTGCTCCGTTCAAAGCTTTTCTCACCGTGTGAGTGCAGAGAGGAACAATGGAGGAATCTGGACTCTGCTTTAAAAACCCTTTTTATCACCTATCCTTTGGCTAGATGAGTAGTGGCACAAGCCCTTTAATGGTATTCTATAATGATTGGGCAACCAATGCAGTGACTTTGACAGGGTAGAGGCATCGGTATAGCGGTTAAATTATGAGTCTGGCTGCTGTATTCAGGATGAATTTAAAAGAGGAAGCTTACTTAAAAATAAAAAAACTGCTTTATTAATAGGAATAAAAAATGTGATGCCGATATTTTAACATAACAATTGCCCCCCCTCCGTGTAGCCCATTTGTTTAGAAAATTTTACATACACCATGCAAGCTTAGTATCTTGACAACATAAAGCAGCAGCTGTCCTTCCTATCAGTCTATGAGCAATCATGAATTTTTACCTTCTCATGCCTTTTGCGCAGCTGATTTTCTGAGAGCAATTTTCAATCACCTAGGGCGAAAAAGTTGAAAATTTTTTCCTGCAAAATTGCTCTTCAAGTCTAAGAATCACAGACTCACGAGCTGCAGAACAAATTTTAGTTACAATGAACATACAGGGTTAAAATATTCCATTTCTTGCTTTTTTAAATATCTCCAGCTTTATACAAAGCACCCAACCTACACCCAAAACAACCACATTTTTACACATTTTATACTCTGTTTATTCCTTTATGCACCACAAGAACAAAAAGGTTCAATGGCCATAGTTGGGGGGCACTTACTTTTCTTGAGGCTATAGATTTTACAGAGGTTTTCCTTCTCTATGCTCACGACCTTCTTTTTATGTTCGTTTACTACTTTCTGCAATGCTGAGTTCAGCTCCTGCTGTTGCTCCACAAGAAATTTCTCCTGTAACGAGACAAGCTTTTCAGCCGTGCAATGTATCTGAATGAAGGGAATCAGTGGAGCTGACGTTGCCTCAATCTGCTTCCATTTTTGGCAAAAATACATAGGGCTTTTTTATCCATGTTCTCTCTATATTTTACCAAACATGAAAAAGGATTCCATTACAGGAAAGTAGGGAAACCTTTCCAGATTTACAGATGAAACATAGATTGCAAAAAAACCTGTAATCAAGGTCAGGGGCTTTTTCCCCCCGAATCCTCGATGGCCAGACATGACCAATAGTGGGGGGCCACAAAGGGGCTAGCAGATAATGAAAGGTTAGCACAATTTTTAGATAGAAGGAAAAATCTTGCATAAGGCAGCTTTTTCTAGAATTAGATATACATGCAACATAAAGATGAGGAAGAGCTGAAATAGTTAAAGGACCACCCCACATTTTTTAAATTCTGTTTAAAAACTAATGATTGACAATACACCTTATCAGGTGACCCAGGGTTGGGTGTAAACGATTATCAAATGATTGTAAAATGATTATCATTTTGTGCCATTCTCGTCTCCATCTTGGACTGAAAATCTGCGGCTTCCTGTTTTTTTTCCCTTTTTCCTTAAATGGCAGATTTTCGCTACCAAAACGCACCCCAGCAAATTACACAACTTCCAAATGTTTGCCCACTCCAGATGTTTGGGCCCCATCTGGCGAGCAGCTCAGTTCCCCACCAATGCTCTGCAAGTGTACTGTAGAATGGCACAAACTTGCTGATCCTGTAGTTTTTAGGGCTTGTTCAAAACGGCTTATTTTTGGGCAGGTTTTCGGAGCGTTTTCCCCCGCCCAAAACGTTTCCAAAAAAGCCTTTATTCTTTAATTTTTTTTCCTATGTAAAACCGTTGTAGTTACACATGACAATTTTTTTTCGGGCGGGATTCGCCAGTTTTGGCGCGTTTTTTGTCCGGATAATTTTTGGAGGGTAAAACCTCGTCGAAAACTTGATCCAAACCTGATCCAAAACCTTGCAGAGAAACGCCTTTAAAACCTCTTCTGTAAAAGCGTGTTTCAGGTGAGATTTTGGGAGCAGGAACACTCCGAAAACCTCGTCCAAAACCACGTCCAAATAAACCGTTGGAGGGAAGTTGGCAACACACATCTACTTTTTCTAAAGCACCTATTAGTGAGTGTGGGACAGACCGCAGTCCCATGACCAAATGGACGAAAATTCACAGGCAAAAACAGAGGTGACAAAAACAAAGTGATTGTTGCCTACAGATATATAGATATCTAATATATTTGGGGTGTATTATATATATATAATATATATATTTTTATATATATTTTTTAATTATATATATTAAAAAATATATTGTGTGTGGGAAGCCTTTTGTGAAATTTTGCACAAAAAAGTGGGGTGGTCCTTTAACTATTCCATTTCTTTTCTTTATTTTAGAATGAGAGGAAAAAATCGGTCCCGAACATATTAAATTTTTAAATTATATTTTTATAGTTTGAAATATAAAAATTTTTGGAAACGGTTAAATTGGGGTTTCCCAAGGGCCCCCCAAAAAGTCACCCCCCATTAAAAAAAATGAAGACCCCTACAGTAACTAATACAGGTAAAGTAAGTCATTACATGTAACAGTCAGAAAAAGCTGCTGGAAATCACTTTTTTTGTTGAGAACAGAAGCTTCTTTGGGTCATGCATTTTATACACAATGTACTAGAAAAACTAAAATAGAACACCCATCTGGTGCCCAAAGGAGATGCTCATCCTGGCACATATAAAGAGCAGTACTGAACATGTACTACGCACTGCACTGTAGAGAGGCGCTACTAGACCGCCAATCAGTGCATGCATATAACTCATACAGGGGATTTACAAGTAAAATGTATATGATAATTGGCTGGATCAGTGTCTGTGACGTTGTATCTTGAAACTATGCCATATCCCTTAAAAGACTATTGTATGTTGAAAATATTGTATCCAGAGGCCATTGTAACTTGAGGGTCCACTGTACAGGGCATTAAGCAGTTATCCATATGCAACCCTAACATATGTATCATGGAGGCCCGTTTTGCCGGTTTTGTAAATGTATAACTAGGTAGCTGCCCGGAGAAAACCAATCATCGTTACCCTATCATATTTCAAAATCCTGAAAAATAAGCATGGGAGTTTGTTTTGTTTTTGGGGAAAGAGCTAATTTTTTATTGGCACCAGGTTTGATAAATCTTCCCCTTGTGACTTGATACATAAAAATTAATTGTGTTCTTCCATCTTTGCCAAAACAGCCTGTAGAAGTCTCTTTCCATGTTTTGGATGGAATTAACTGAAAAAAGGGGCCCAAATTAAAAACAGGTCATCAAATCTAAGTGTGGAAGGGCTGGATTTGCACAAAGTCAACTGCATTTTGGACCATTCGTAACGCCAGCAAGGATCTGGCTTATCACCCAACATCAGTTGTCTCACTAAGGATCTTGTGGCTAAATATACCTGATTTTCAGCATTATGTTTAAAACCCAAATAGGACCAACCATAAAACTAATGTAGTTCAAGGGGGTGTCTACAAAGTTTGGTTGAGTACTGTACCTTCCTCAGCCAAAATACATAGTGCACAAGTTGGTTTGTCTGCATAGCAGAACCTACTCCTCACCACCTCTTCCCTCTTCCCATTCCTTTCTTGTTTTTCCATAGAAACCAAAAATATGCCGCAGGAGTCTTATGCCTGATCACAGTGCCATCCCATTAGGGAAAGCCTGATACATGTCAAATTAAATATTCAAATTTTTTAAATATTTGAAATCTTTGAAATTTTGCTTCTTCTCTCCATATGGTGCCTTCTGGGAAGTTGAGATTCTCCACCCACACCTTTTTCCCAACAGCCAATTTTATTATACTTTTAGAACAGTTGGTTGATGGAATTCAGACGATAATGGTTCTGATTTCTACATTAAACAAAGGTATATTGTAATATATAAAGCCAGTTTACCTCTTGCCGTTTGTCCTTCATCTCCACTTTCTTCTTGCTCTTCTCTTTCTGGTGCTGAGCCTTGATACGGAGGGCATCTTGCTGCAGGCGGTTGGTGTGCTCCTGCTCCCTTTTTGCCCGTGCCTGTTCCATCTGTCTCTCCAATGCCTCAATCTCTCGCTCATAATGCTGCTTCTTACTCTAAAATCACACACAATCCAAAGGTCAAGCTTCATTCCCTCAAAGAAAGAACATCTAAAATGCGTCCCTTGCAATTACTGTATTAAGAGCAGCAAAAGAAATTGGAAGCATGTATCCTTTCCATCCATATTAGATGTCTCCTCTTATCTCTAAGTCATAGAGGGGATGTCTGCAAGCAGTTGCTGCCTGGCCTCCCATCTAGCGTGCCTGTCAACAGTTTGTGCTTGTCCTCCCGAGTGCCCCAGCCCACCCCATTGTCTACGGCTTCCAGTACATCTTTGTCTTGTCACCCCACTTACTATAATCTCCTGTTCAATGTGTCGGAACATGATCTCCCTCTCTCTTTGCATTCGCTGCTCCAGCTGGCTCTGTGCTTTCATCTCTTCTTTCTGCAGCACTCTCAGCTGCTGTAGCTCCTGGCGCCTGCAGAAGACATCAAATGGGATATTTCATATGCCGGATTAAAAATCCGTTGCCAAGTGTTGTAGAGATGCCACAGGCTGGCAGAACGTACGAGGAGCTGCAATCACACCATACCTCGAGATCTACAGGTCGATGCTTCTAATCGTGATGAATGTGTGCCCCTTGCCTACACACAGTGGAAGCAGCCATTTTGTGGGCTAAACCAATTTTCCAGAGAATACGGCTTACTAATTCCCTTGGAAACATTACCATTAAAGGAAGCATCTAGGACGTCATCAGTTTCTAAAGAATTTATAGACTGCATTCTCATGAATATTCATTGAGTCGACATCTTGACTCTTTAATTGCCAAACACATGTAAAAAAAAAGGCACCTGTCGCTTAAACACAATGAAGTCAGCCATTTTGTGGTCCGGAACACTATAAAAAAAATGCTACATGTCCATTCATTAGGGAACATTGCTTCGGAAGTACAAATGTGAGTCGTGAGGTTTTCAGCTTTGGGGTGAGATCATTAAGGGAGGACAGGAGCATCAGACTTTATCTATCAATGACCCATTCAAAAGACTAAGTGCCAACTGTCCACGTTCACCCTTAAAGAGACCAGGACACGTTCTCACCCCCCCCCCCCCATTGTCACAGCTGGAGGGGAAATAAAAGTATTCCAGCTAATTGAGCTCTTTATTGACAAGTTGTGAAAGTCTTTTTTTGTCTTTTTTGTTTTTTTTAAGTAAAATGGTTTTAGTAGAAACAGCTTCTTTTGTGAAGGAATAGGAATTACAGGCAGTCCCTGGGATACGAACGGGATAGGGACTGTAGGTTTGTTCTTAAGTTGAATTTGTATGTAAGTCGGAACAGGTACATGTATTATATGTAAATCCTTTTCTTTTTTTTTTAGTTTTGGATAATGCAGGGAAGGGTTTTTAGATTTGTTTTGCTTTCTGTGCCCCTGAAAAGAAGATTTCACCTCATGTGCTGCTGTGGCATGCTGGCACTTCTCATTCCACAGCGACTATCTGCTGTAGAACACGGAACTACAAGTGCCAGCATTCCCCATAAGTCTCCATTTGTAACTAGGGGACAGATGTAAGTTGGAATGGTGTAAGTCGAGGACTGCCTGTACTTGACTTTGAAAACCCTACATAATTTGTAGTAATATACAATATATACTTGCCCCAATTTATTTAAACAATTGGCATTGCTGTAATGTGTCGGTAACTTTGCAAATAATCTTGATTAAAAATCTGCTACCATTTTGTGCCTAGAGCTCCTATGCAGACCGATGTATGCTTTGGGATTTAGACTACAAAGAATTCCTGTGTAGTCTGATCCTGTAGTCAGTCCCTTCCGTTTGTACCTAAAATCTCGTTAACATGCTAAGTGAATATTTGCGGAATGTAGGGGACAGACAGAAGGGAGTAACACATGACTACACAGGGTTTATTGGTAGTTTAAAATCACATCAAGACACATCTGTTTATATCTGCCTCGGAGCTGTAGACACAAACCGGTAGATTTTTAATCAAGATTATTTGCAAATGGTTTCAAGGGAAACATAACCTTTAATTTGTTCATGAATCCAGTCTGCTCGGGATGTTATCAAGGAATATCTGCCTCCGATTGGACAGAAACATTTCTATAAACAGAACCACTGACAATTAGATTACTGTACACTGGTCCCTCAGGCTACAGTGGCCTCAGGAGACCATATTTTCACCATACAATGGTCTTTCCTGGGGCATTGTATCTATAAACCACACTCCCCATACAATGTCCCAGACACTGCTGATCTGCGGCTCATGTGATTGATGGAAGATCCAACCAATTATCAGGAACATTTTACTTGTAAACCCTCTGTATTACTGCAGTGCATGCAATGATTGGCAATCTATAGCGCCTCTCTACAGTACAGTGCAACACTACATGTCCTGTACTGCTCTTACATGTATTAGTGAGGTGCATGCAGTGACTGGTGGTCTAGTAGTGCCTCTCTACAGTACAGTGCGGTACTACATGTCCTGTACTGCTCTTACATGTATTAGTGCAGTGCATGTAGTGATTGGTGGTCTAGTAGCCCCTCTCCACAGTACAGTGTGGTACTACATGTCCTGTACTGCTCTTACATGTATTAGTGCAGTGCATGTAGTGATTTGTGGTCTATAGCACCTCTCTACAGTACAGTGCAGCAATACATGTCCTGTACTGCTCTTACATGTATTAGTGAGGTGCATGCACTGATTGGTGTTCTATAGCACCTCTCTATGGTACAGTGCACAGTACTACATGTCCTGTACTGCTCTTACATGTATTAGTGCAGTGCATGTAGTGATTGGTGGTCTAGTAGCGTCTCTCTACAGTACAGTGTTGTAGTACATGTCCTGTACTGCTCTTACATGTATTAGTGAGGTGCATGCAGTGATTGTCAGTCTAGTAGCGCCTGTCATCAGTACAGTGTTGTAGTACATGTCTTGTCCTGCTCTTACATGTATTAGTGAGGTGCATGCAGTGATTGGTGGTCTATAGCACCTCTCTACGGTACAGTGTGGTACTACATGTCCTGTACTGCTCTTACATGTATGAGTGAAGTGTATGCAGTGACTGGTGGTCTAGTAGCACCTCTCTACAGTACAGTGCAGTGCTACATGTCCTGTACTGCTCTTACATGTATGAGTGAAGTGTATGCAGTGACTGGTGGTCTAGTAGCGCCTCTCTACAGTGCAGTACTACATGTCCTGTACTGCTCTTACATGTATTAGTGAAGTGCATGCAGTGATTGGTGGTCTATAGCTCCTCTCTAGAGTACAGTGGGATGTTCTGGCGCAACTGCCTTGATAAATGTTCCCCAATGTATATAACGTACATGACCCTAAGAAGCTCCTGACATCATCATAGAAAATGATTTCCATCTTCCAGCAGCTCTTTCTGATGTTATATGTAAGAACTTGCTTTATTTATATTAGTTATCTGCTTCACTTTCTTAAATTATCATTTTGCCTTATGTTGGGTGACATTTTGGGGGATTCAAAACTGCAGGAGAAATGTGGCATTATATGGCATATTTTCCGATGAACCCCTTACTTACAGCTGTACGTAATTTTTTGGCTCTTAATTATTTTCCTCTCCATCTTCCAAGAGCCCTACCTTTTTATTTTTCCATCTATGTAGACATATCAGGGCTTCTTTTTTTGCATGGCAAGATGTACTTTTTAATGGTGCCATTGACTGTACTGTACCATAGAATATACTGGGATACTAAAAAAAAAAATCTAAGTGGGGTGTTTTGTTTTTATGGTGTCATTTCTTCAGTATAAATGATGCATTATCTGTATTCTGCAGGTCAGTACCATCTTGGCGATACCAAATATGGAGAGTTTTCCTTATATTTTAGTACACATAAAAATTATGTTGCAGCGCTATTTCCTGCGACCAATAACTTTTTTGTTCTTCCACTTATGGACCTAAGTGAAGGTGAATTTTTTTGCAGGCTGAAGTGTACTGTTTATTGGTACCATTTTGGGATACATGCGACTTTTTGATCAATATTTATTCTAATTTTTAGGGGACGTGAAATGATTTTTTTCTCTTTTAATGTGTTCAACTTATGGGATAAATTAGGTTATATTTTAATAGATCGGACTTTTATGGATGCAGAGATGCCAATAATGTGTAACTATTTTTCTGTAAAATGGCAAATAGGGAGTTTTTTTATTTTTTATGCTCTCAAAACATTTTTTATACTTTAACATTTAGGGTACTTGACCACTAAAGGGCTCAATCGCTTGTCCACCCTTCTGCATGTAACGGGTGTGGTAGTGGATCCACTGGACCACCGCAAGCGGTGGTGTAAGCCTAGCCAGGGAGCGGAGTCTAAGTAGGGCCCGGTGTTCACCAGCGCCCGCCGCAAAAGCGGGATGGACTTGCTGCAGCGGGAGTCTACCAGGTCGCTACCCCTGACTTGACTTGCTTGCGGTGGCAGCCTTGGTTTTGCGTGGTACAAAATCGTAAGTCAAGCTCGTAGTCGGGGACAGGCGGTAAGGTCAGGATAGGCGGCAAAGGTTCGTGGTCGTGGGATGTAGGCGAGAAGGTTCGGTACACGGAAATCAGGACAAGACTAGAATAGACGCTTTCTCTGAAGGCAACAGGCTCTAAAGATCCAGCGGGGACGTGCTGGAGGCGTTACCAATATATAGGGTCAGCGTCTGGCAATAAACCAATTACCGCCGCGCTGGCCCTTTAAATTTGAGAGAACTGGCGCGCACGCGCCCTAGGCAGCAGGGGACCGCGGGGAAGCAGGAGCGCGGCAGGGTAAGTGTATGGGCTCAGGTGGGGGTGTGCGACCCGCGGGGCAACTTGGCCCCGGAACAATAACCACAGCAGGGACACAATTTTGCCCGCAGCCTGACCCATTGGGTGCATGACCGTTGGTAAAAATCCCCCCCCCCCCCCTTAGGCTTCCCTCTCCTCCTAGAACGGAGAAATTTCAGCACCAGGTCACGGACCAAAATGTTTTCCACCGCCTCCCAGGATCTTTGCCCCTGACCGAATCCCTCCCAGTCGATGAGAAAATGTCGTCTCCCCCTGATAGACTTCATGGCCAGGATTTCCTTCACAGCGAACACGTTGGAGGCTTTGGCTGCAGGTGAAGGGGGGACGACCTTTCGAGAGAAGCAGTTCAGCACCAAGGGCTTCAGCAGAGACACATGGAAGGAATTCGGGATCCGCATGAAGGGAGGAAGCCAGAGCTTATAGGCCACTGGGTTAATACGCTCCAAGACCTCAACCTAGCTTGTAGCTTGGTATCTTAAACCGGATGTATTTGGCAGACAGCCACACCTTGTCACCCGGAGCAAAGGTCGGCGCCGGTCTCCTCTTCTTGTCCGCCTGGTTCTTCATGCGGACCGCTGCTCGCTGTAGGGACTGACGAGTCTGTTCCCAGATAGTTGACATATCCCGCACCAGGGACTCCACTGCCGGTACCTCGGAGGATGAGGCCAAAGGGAGTGGTGGGCGGGGATGCTGAATCCAAGGAGTTGTATGAAAACTCCGCCCAGGGCAGTAAGCTGGACCAATCATCCTGACGGGCTGAGACAAAGTGGCGTAAATAACTGCCCAGAACTTGGTTAACTCTCTCCACCTGACCGTTCGACTGCGGGTGATATGCGGAGGCAAAGTCACTTGTAGCTGGTAGCAGAGTGCTCGCCAGAATCTGGAAACAAATTGGATCCCCCGGTCTGAGACGATGTGTTGTGGCAGTCCATACAGATGGAAAATGTGCTCAAAAAAGAGGGTGGCGAGATGAGGAGCAGATGGTGCCCGGGCAATGGAACAAAAGTGCGACTTTTTTGAAAAGCGATCCGTGACCACCCAAATACTAGTATTGCCGGAAGAGGGAGGGAGGTCGGTGATGAAGTCCATCGCCACATGTGTCCACGGAGAACTGGTAGTGGACAAGGGTTGCAGTAAACCAACCAGACTATGGCGAGGAGTCTTGTCGCGGGCACAAGTGGTGCAAGCTTCCACAAATTCTCTTGTGTCCTTGGCAAGGTCTGGCCACCAGTAGAAATGCAAGATCAGCTGATACGACCTCCGGACACCAGGATGCTCTGCCACCAATGAACAATGTCCCCATCTTAGGACTCTTTTCCGAAGGGCTGGGCGCACATACGTTTTGCCCAGAGGAATCCGTTGGAGGTGCACGAGAGCCGCGTGGACCAAACGTTCCAGGGGGTATAATGTGTTGTGGCCCAGGTTCCTCCCCAATGATGTCCGATGCGCGGGAGAGAGCATCAGCCTTGATGTTCCTCTCCGCCAGGCGGAAGTGAATCCGGAAGTTAAACCGAGAGAAGAAGAGAGACCACCGGGCTTGACGGGGGTTAAGGCACTGAGCTGGCTGGAGGTACTGGAGGTTCTTGTGGTCGGTGTACACATCAAATGGATAACGTGCTCCCTTCAAGAGATGACGCCATTCCTCCAGGGCCATCTTGATGGCAAGCAGTTTCCCGGTCCCGATGCATATTTTCTGGCTGGCGAAAAGGTCTTGGAAAAGAACCCACAAGTGAGTGTCTCCCCTTTAGGCCCCCTTCTGGGTGAGGACTGCCCCTGCTCCCACGGAAGAAGCATCCACCTCCAATGCAAAAGGCTTCTCGGAATCCGGCGAGGACAGGATGGGAGCAGGGGATAAGGCTGTCTTTAACTCGGAAAAAGCTTTCTCCGCCGCCGGCGACCAACATCTCGGATTGGCCTTCTTCTTAGTCAGGGCCACAATGTGAGCCACCAAGGTAGAGAAGTGGGGTATAATTATTGCCGGGTAATAGTTGGCGGGAATCCCAGAAAGCGGGTTGTATGGCTCGAAGTCCAACTTGTCGCGGCCACTGCAAGACAGCCGACAATTTGGTAGGGTCCATTTGCAACCCCTCGTCGGAGAAGATATAACCAAGGAAGGGCAAACTGGTCAGGTGGAACAAACATTTCTCCAGCTTAGCATACAGGTGATTGTTGCGCAGGCGTCGCAACACTTGGGGGCCCCGAATTTCGATGGGTCGTTTGATCAGGAGAGAAGATCAGGATATCATCCAGGTAACGATGACACAAGTGTAAAGAAGATCCCTGAAGATATCATTTTTCAAACTCCTAAAAAACCGCAGAGCGTTACACAGACCAAAAAGACACACCAAAGGGATTCAAAGTGCCCGCCCCGGGTGTTGAAGGCCGTCTTCCACTCATCCCCTTCTCGAATCCTGATGAGGTTGTAAGCCCCGTGCAAGTCCAGCTTCGTAAACACCTTGGCTCCCCTGAGCCGGTCGAAAAGTTCCGAGATCAATGGTAGTGGATACTGGTTCTTTACTGTTATTTTATTGAGTCCACGGTAGTCAATGCAAGGACGCAAAGAACCAGCCTTCTTCTGCACGAAGAAAAAGCCAGCTCCGGCCGGTAAGGAGGACTTGCGGATGAAGCCCTTCTGTAAGTTCTCCCGGATATAGGCCGACATGGCCTGGGTCTCGGGCACAGACAGAGGGTAGACCCTTTCCCCGGGGAGGGCTTGTCCAGGCAGGAGATCAATGGGAAAATCATAAGGGCGATGAGGCGGAAGAGACTCAGCCTGCTTCTCGGAAAAAACATACGCAAAGTCCTGGTATTCCGAGGGCAGACCTGGCAATGGCTCCGAAGGGGTCGGCGTGGTGCCGCCAAACAAAAGTTCTGACAGTCCAGTCCCCAGCGAATGACTTCGCCCGTCTTCCAGTCCAGCGTAGGAGCATGACGTTGCAGCCACGGAAGCCCCAAAAGAATCGCTGAGGAAGAACGACGCAACACATAGAACGAGATCTCCTCCTTATGTAGGGCCCCCACATAAAGGGACATCGCCTCGGTCCTGTACTGGATGGAATAGCTTAAGAACTCCCCGCTGACCGAAGAGATCACCAGCGGCCTCTCTAGACGAACCACCGGGAGGCGGTACCGAGATACCAGAGAGGAGTGAATGAAATTCCCGGCAGATCCAGAATCCAAGAAGGCAGGAACCTGAACCACAAATCCCGAACTGGTGGAGAACCGAACAGGCATCGTTAATCGTGGAGAGGAGGAACTTTCAAGAAGGGACACCTCTCCAACTTTCCCTAGGTGTGAGGGTGGCCAAATGAATCAGATCACTCAGGGAGGAAGGAAGATCTCTTGCATCCAGTACATCCTTAACCCTGCTGGAAAGTCCCTTCTTAAATGTGGCGCAAAGGGCGGCGTCATTCCAAGAGAGCTCCGAAGCCAGAGAATGGAACTGGACCGCGTAGTCGCCAACTGAGGACTCGCCTTGACGGAGATTCAGCAGTGAGGTTTCCGCTGAAGAATTTCTGTAAATTATCTGTCACCGGGTCGTTCCTATCCCAGAGTGGTGTAGCCCAGGCAAGGGCCTTCCCAGAAAGCAAGCTGACCACAAATGCCAACTTGGAACGCTCGGTCGGAATTTGGTTGGCCATTAGCTCCACATGCATGGAGCACTGTGTAATGAAACCCCGACACAGCTTAGGGTCCCCCTCGAACTTGGACGGCAACGGTAGTCGTAGCTTGGAGCCCCCAGTTGCGGGCAGAACAGCTGACGGAGGTGTAGACACCAACAGCGATAGCTGCTGCTGCTGAGCCAAGAACTGCTGCAACATGGAGGTCAGCTAGTTCAGTTGCTGAGCTTGTTGCGCAATCTGCTGCGACTGCTGGGCAACGATAGCTGCGAGATCTGCCTCGCCGGGCAGGGGTACCTCGGCGGGATCCATGGCTGGATCTTACTGTAACAGGTGTGGTTGTGGATCCACTGGACCACCGCAAGTGGCGGTGTAAGCCTAGTCAGGGAGCGGAGTCTAAGTAGGCCCCAGTTTTCATATATAAAAAAGACGATCGCGCTCTGCTCGCTGTATAAGGTGCCAACTTAATCACAAGCAGTCCCCAAATAATCAAATTCCAAAATATGCAACCCCCATGCAAATACTATAAAACAGTGTAAAACACACCTGTAATAGTGCAACCGCTTCCCCAGAGATTCTCACTGGATGCTCGCATCAGCCAGGAACCTCGCACTAATCCAGGTTTCTGTCCACTTCAATCTTCAGTTGGTGGATTTGTCAGAAATAATATATAAAAACATACAAACAGTGTGGTGTGTTCACCGCTAATACGCTCCGGCCGGCAGCGTGCGGGATCCACATATACAGGCTAACAGACTAGAGTGACGTCACTAAGGCTGTAGCTAACGAAAGCCGATCAGGCATACAAGACCTACGCGTTTCAGAGAATAACGATCTCCTTCATCAGGGTAACAGGTCCCAGTTTTCACCAGAGCCCGCCGCAAAGCGGGATGGACTTGCTGCGGCGGGAGTCTACCAGGTCACTACCCCTGACTTGACTTGCATGCGCGTGCCAGCCGGCAGGGGACCGCGGGGAAGCAGGAGCGTGGCGGGGTAAGTGTATGGGCGCAGGAGGGCGAGTGCGCACGCGCCCGACACGCTAGCCACGGCGCCACTCGTCCCTGGACCGGGGACCACAGCAGGGGCACGACAGCGCTCGCAGCCTGACCCATGGGCTGCGGGACCGCTCGTAACACTGCTTATATAAATAAGGCTTCCAGCTGCCATGGTAACTTATCGGCACCCCATGATGTCGCTACGGAGGCTCCAATGGGAGGGAAGAACGGTGTTCAGCATTGTTCCTTATTAATTTAGATGCTGTGACTGCAATCATCATAGTGTCTAAAAAAAATGGATCAGAGCTGGCTCTGTTCCCTGCTGTTAACAGCGGGTGTCAGCTGTAATTAGTAGCTGGCACCTGCCTCATATGTAGCAGACTTACTGAGTAAGGCCACTACATCGATTGTAGGTAAGGGGTTGATGCACAAACATGGAATATATGATGGTACCAAGACCACCAAAGTGGAATATACTCAGAGGATCCATCACCTTTCTTGGCTGTGAGCGTCACTATAAAAGCATGTGGAATGCAGTTGTTGGACCAGATTTTACAAAAAACGATAAACGATAACCTATAACAGAATCCAATGGCTTTTTACTTATGCCGTGTAGTGTATCCGAATCTGAAGCACAACACTAGTTACAAAGATTTATTGCCTTTTTCTTGAGTCAATCATTGTTACCCAAGTTTCTTTTTTGTTTTTTATGGTTTATGGATTTAACTTACTTTAAAACAAACTATGTAATTGTGATATGAAAACCTGCAATATAAAGGGGGATTAAAAAGGATGGTGCAAAATTCTAGCCTTGGTATTTATAATCAGAGGACATAACACAAATGTATTAACATGAAAAGATACACTATCTATCCAAGTTTTATCTATACACTAAAAATGTGCAAAGTGCTTTCCATTGGTGACAAAACATATATATGGACAGAACAGGACTACTGCCTAGACATGTGCAAACATATCCTCTGATATGGACTCCACTATGTCAGTGATGCGTTGCCTCATGTTGCTTAGATCTTTGATGTAACTCCACAGAAAGAAAGTCACAGGGTGTCAGATCGTGGAGGCCAGAGCAACATTGGTGAATTGTTGTTTCCGCAGTGGCAGATCCAATGGAGTTTCCTTTAGGTATTAGTGAGCACCCAAATAAAAATTTGTTGGTGCAGGATTCTGATGATAGACTACAACTAGCAGATCTTTCTCTATTTGTAACATAAACCATTCCTTTAATATGTCTGGATAGGAGCAGCCATTCTCATTATCCTCACCAAAAGGGAAAGGACTGTAGACTTTATCCTTCTCATTGCACATAGCACATTTACTTTGGGTGAGTCCCTCTTGCGCTCGAAAATGGCACATGGTTTTTCTGAGTCCCAAATTCTAACTTTGGGGTGATGGACCTTCCCACTGAGGTAAAAAGCATTGTCGCTGAATACTAGCCTGTCAGCGAGTTCGTCCTCTTCCAATCAGCCCTGCAAATCACAGCAAAAGCTGCAGGATTTCAATTTATCTTCTGGCTTAGAAGATGTTATCTTTACGGCTTAGAAAACTTATGTCTTCATAAAATCCACCTGACTGTGGTTTGTGGTATCTGTAGTTCCATGCTATTCAGTCTGGTCGTCTTTCTAGGACTGCACTCAAATATTGTTGACTGTGTCTTCTAAAGTCTTTGGGAATTCCACACTTTTCCAATGTTATAAGCTCCTTGTGGCTTTGAATTGCTTCAGCCAACTTGAAATGCAGTCTCAATATGGAGCACATTTACCAAAAGTATTCTGAAAGTTTCGCTTTCACAACAGATCCAATTCTTGTAAATTCCAAAATGGTTTAACCCCTTAACGATCTTGGGGGTATCAGTATGTCCCAGGGCGCTAAGGGGCTTTGCAGGGGATCGCGCCGCGACCCCCCGCAGAGCCGCCGGGTGTTAGCGGCAAATCGCCGCTAACACCCGGCAGTAACAGCGCCGATGGGTGGCTCCGCCCGCTGCCGCTGTTTTACCCATCAGGCGCCGCGGCAAAGATGGCCGCGGCGTCTGAATTAACGCCGATCGGTGCCGCGCACCGATCGGTGCGGTGATCGGCATAAGCGCAGCTATGCTGCGCCGATCCGATCACCGGGCATTGTGGTGGGGAGCCTTGTGAAGGCTCCCGTCACTTACCCTGGCCGGTTTGCCCCACTTCCGTCCGCAGACAGGAAGTGGGGAAACCGCCATCTTTGTACACCCTAATGCATTGCCTATGCAATGCATTAGGTTGTATTAACAATCGCGCCACCTAGTGGTCAAGTACCACAGGTGGCCTCAATGTTACAGTAAAAAAAAAAAAGAAAAAAGTATTAAAAGTTCAAATCACCCCCCTTTCCCCATTTTACAAATAAAATCATTAAAATAATAAAAAAGTTACACATATTTGGTATCGCCACGTCCGAAAAAGTCCAATCTATAAAAATATAACATAATTTATCCCATATGCTGAACACCGTAGAAGAAAAAAAATTCCAAACGGCAAAATTGCGTTTTTTGGTCATTTTACGTCACTCAAAAAATGGAATAAAAATGATCAAAATAGTCGCATGCATTCCAAACTGCTAGCGATAAAAAGTACACTTCAGCCCGCAAAAAATACCCCCTTAGTACAAAAAAGTTATTGGTCGCACAAAATGGCGCCGTGGCGCAAATTTAAAAAATAGAAAATGTTTTGAATTTTTTTAAGGTAACAAACCATAACTGAAACCCTACATGTTTGGTATTGCCGGATGCATAACAACCTGAAGAATACAGATAACACATTATATTTACCGAAGATTGAACGCCTTAAAAGCAAAACCCCCGCAAACATGGCGAAAATACATTTTTTTTCACAATTTGTCCCACTTGGAATTTTTTGCGGTTTCCCAGTATATTCTATAGTACAGTGAATAACACCATTAGAAAGTACATCTTGTCCCGAAAAATAAAAGCCCTCATGTGTCTATGTTGGTGGAAAAATAAAGAAGTTATGGCTTTCAGAAGGCGAGGAGGGAAAAACAAACGCGTCACCAAAAAAAAACGCCGGGTCCTTAAGGGGTTAAAGTTGCCTTATTACATCATACTATGTGAGTAGATTTGGTTCTTGAAAATGAAAACTGTGCTGTGATGCGATGGGCAATGAGACAGTTTTACTATGATTTTCAGTCACCGGCCATTTACTACTGATGTTACTGTAACTGCATGCCGCCACTACAGGCACCAGCCTTTTTTAATCACCCTGTATGAGCTTAGTATGTAAAATATCTTTTTGCTTTAATCATTTGAGATACAGTTACTTTAAGGGGATGTATCACTTCATCAGTTCGTGTGTTTCAATGTAATCTCAGTTCCTCAGCTCTTCAAATCCAGGGGCGTTTCTTCCCCTCCCAGCTGCGTGTTTCTTAACTGAAGGGGGATGACATCCTCCCCCCCTTCACTGTTCTTGCTCGCTCCCGAGTCAATGTGCTCCCCCCACCCCTGTTACAGTTGAATCCAGTCTTCTATGAACTCATACAGAGCAGCATAGATCTATCTCCCTTCTATGTTTACACACAGCAGCATTAGGCACCGAGGCACAATTCTGCTATTTTCTGATTGTAGAAGCAGCTGCAGTGTCACTGAGGAGCTACTAGCTGTATAGAGTGAAATTGTTGCCGGCCCCTTACATGCAGCAGCATTAGGCACCGAGGCACAATTCTGCTGTTTTCTGGTTGTAGAAGCAGCTGCAGTGTTACTGTGGAGCTGCTGGCTGTGCAGAGTGAAATTCTTGCCGGCCCCTTATTCTGAGTGAGAGAGGCAGGAATGCGCGCTCCCGTGAATACGACTGGGGGCCAGACAGGATGTAAATTAGTAGAGCCGTCAGCCAATGAAATGAAAGGAGCAGGGATCCGACTGGCACTGGGGAACAGTGTTTACACAAAACGAAGATAAGGCAGACTGTGAAAACAAGACAGCTTTGCTAATGACATCCAATTGCAAAGTTACTTGTTTTGCACTGTCCCCTTATTCTGAAGACCATTTAATGAAATGATACAACCCCTTTAACTGATAAAAAAATAAACTGTTGGCTGAAAGACTCAAAGGAAATACCCAGAGACCTAGACTGGTTCCAGACCGCAGCACAAGAATGTTCAAGAGGAAGCTGAGAACTTTGGCCACATTATTATTTTCTGTTATCTAGATATCTTTTGATATAAGATATAGCATAATTTTCAATGGTAACTTAAATCAGGATTACAAAACCACAGTATTCTAATGCTAGTCTTACCTAACTGTGCGCTCTTTGATATCTCTATTGCTTGGTTGAGATTTGCGTTTACATGATGATACCTTCATCTCCTTTCCATCCACTATGAATTTCCGCGTGACACGAATAGTCCTTTGTGTGTCCAGAAAACAGATAGCATTTTCATCTGAATTCAAATCTTCACATTGAACCTTGCAAAGGGGATGACACTGAAGTAAATAATACAATGCATACAAATTTGGAAATACTGGATAGCTCAGCTGCTCTCCTCTATCATATAACCCTATATATCACAGAGCTCAGCTTCTTTTCCTCTATCATATAACCCTATGTATCCCAGAGCTCAGCTTCTCTCCCTCTATCATATAACCCTATATATCACAGAGCTCAGCTTCTCTCCCTCTATCATATAACCCTATATATCACAGAGCTCAGCTTCTCTCCTCTATCATATAACCCAATATATCTCAGAGCTCAACTCCTCTCCCTATATCATATAACCTCATATATCACAGAGCTCAGCTTCTCTCCTCTCCTCTATCATATAACCCTATATATCACAGAGCTCAGCTTGTCTCCCTCTATTATAAAACTCTAGATATCACAGAGCTCAGCTCCTCTCCTCTATCATATAACCCTATATATCACAGAGCTCAGCTTCTCTCCTTCTATCATATAACCCTATATTATTGGCATTCAAAAACTGCTGGATAGCAGATATAGGGAGGGATAGTTCATAGCGCTAAAATCCTCTAGATTCAGAATTATTGGAATAAGCAAAAGAATTCCCAGAAAATAATTTCTAGGTAGTAAAAAACAATTTATTGCAAAAAATATTTAAAAGAAAGGAGGCTCGACGCGTTTCGCTCGCCTTGTCGCGTGCTTCCTCAGGAGAATAATTTACACAATAACATGGCTCAATTTAAAACCATCAGTCAGGCATGCCCCGCCTTAAAAAACGCCCATCTTCACACATAAAACACATATATATCAATACATAAATTTCTTATAGTTTGATCACTCTTGAATAGTATAGTGTATCTCGTTACCTTACATGTAGATACGACGCTGCATCGCTCGTTCCAAACCGGCACTCCGCCAGGAAACAGGAAGGAGCGTAATAGTGAGGGCAACACCGACATTTCCGGTAGAGTCCGGCTTGCGATGTGCGCTTGCGCTATGCCCTTACAGCCGCTGGATACGATCTTAGAATGCATATAGCATTAGAATGTAGATAGCCTTAAAAGAATACATTTTCTAACTATGCGACTCCCGGACTGAAATCCTAGGATAAACATACCTAAATGACAATATATTCTACACTCATAAAACCGCTGTAAGCGGTCAATATGAAGTACAGTGATATATAAATATATATAAATAAATGTTTATAATATATATATATAAATATATAATATAATATATAATAATATATATATATATATAAAGAGAACTAAAATTTTTTTATTTAAAAAATGTCGTCAACTATATAATTAATATAAAACCCCTAACTAAAACCATATGTATTCCAAAGCTCTAATTAATACAACTCTGGGCATCATTCAAACCTGCAGGGGCTGAAGATCAAATTTAAATATCCAATACATCACGTGTTTATTAAACCCTTAGTACTATCGGTCACATTTTCAGTTATAATCAATAGGATGGACAGTAATGTGTAATCCTCATCAAGGATATATCTCTGCATAGATGTCTTGACAGACGTATACATTTTGTTTTTTTCTCTAATAATAAATCTGTGATTATTCATACCGTTGGGATAACATTGTTGAAGTTCTCCAACATACATTGTATTCTTACGCTCATGTATGAAGGTATATCACATAACTGGAATTACAGGACAGTTTGTATTAATAATGAATCCTCAGCTGATGTAAAGGAACAAACTCATTACCCTCTTGCAGCATCCTAATCATTACTCTTGGGAATTTGCAGGTTCACGACTCCATCATTGCCCATGTTTTATGGTCTCAACGGAACATTTCCCATTTTTATCAAACTTCCAGACAATTTTTGTCCCTTTTTCTTTTCCCGGATGGGCAATAATGTTCTAAGGGGTAGTGGCTCCTCCTATAATTATCCAGGTTTTTTATTAAATTCTGTTTTTAAAATGGGTCGATAGTAAAATCCCCCCGTGTATATTTAAAATCCTCTGTAATTCCTCATGTTGTGAAGGAAAACTTAGTGTAAAAAATTGAATGAAAAACGTTCCTCGCTGTCTCATGGGTATTGACCGAATGGCAAAAACATTTTGCGTTTTTGCCATGCTCTATTCTGTGCTGTTCTACTAAATTTTCTAGGTATATCCTTAATCCTGCTGATTCATTTACAAAGGACCTGTGCAGTGCACGCCATATGTTATATTTTGAAGTAACAGATTTTTTTCTAGATCGGCGGAACTGTCTGAATGGCGATGTTCCTTGTCCACTTTTTATAAATTATTCGCTGGAAAAGTGATAAAATTGTTCGATCCACAGTTTAAAAACGACATTCGACAAATTTTTAACCCCGACGTTGGTAATAGATTCAAATCCAAAATTGGATGACTATTACTTTTAATGACGAAGTGAAAGTGATGCCTGCATATTCCTGTTATAAGATTCTTTAAAAAGTCTGCGGCTTCACCAGGAATCCGTTCCCGGATGAAGATCACAGTCAGTCATAAACATCTTGTATTAAACTATGTTAGGTCTAAAGAGGTGTGTGAGTAGGAGTTACCAGGAGAAAGAGCTTCAAGAACCTACGTTTGATTTAATACATGAATGCCAATGTGTTTTAACCATTATATGTACACCACCCCAGTGACACTCTAATTTATCGTTTGTTGTACAGATTTTTAAAAGAATTAAACACTATTTGTGCACCTTTTTGGTCTGTCCCATGTCTGAGTCCCCTGGGTCAAAGGATAAAAAACGACACACATCTACAAGATATAAACCCTATTATATCACAGAGCTCAGCTATCTCTCCCTCTAACATATAACCCTATTTATCACAGAGCACACTTCTTCCCTCTAGTCATATAACCCTATATATCACATATCTCAGCTCTCTCTCCCTCTATCATGTAACCCTATAATATCACAAGAGCTCAGCTTCTCACCCTCTATCAAAATAATCCTAAAAATGTCATAAAAAAGCCCAGCTTCTCTCTCTCTATCATATAACCCTAAATATCACAGAGCTTCGATCTTCTCACCCTTTGTCACTTCCTGAATCTCAGATGCAGCATTAACCACTGACAGTTAAAGTTATTTGATAGCACAACTAGTAAAAATATCTCAATAAATGCCTGCTTACGCAATCCCAGATTTGAGTGACTACTTTTTCCAAGAAAGGCGTTTTACACAGGTGCACAGATCTCATCTCTCAAAGACCACTGGGTGGAGATGATATTCCTCAAAACGTAGTAATAGCTAAGACACCCTTGTAAAATCTTCTCTTTAATAAAAACAGTTAAAAAAAGCTTAGTCCACAGCAAAAGAATATAAGCGGCACTCACCAAACTTACTCTTTATGACTTTTAATGGGTTTTAAAATTCCATAAGCTCCAACCGGGATACAAACACACGTACGTCTC
This sequence comes from Phyllomedusa bahiana, assembly GCA_025379985.1. Taxonomy (NCBI): domain Eukaryota; kingdom Metazoa; phylum Chordata; class Amphibia; order Anura; family Hylidae; genus Phyllomedusa; species Phyllomedusa bahiana. Next base: position 11,787 of record JAODAL010003933.1, on the reverse strand, counting down.
TGCCAAGAGAACATTGTGAAGTCTCCCGTTGGAGCTTATTAATTATTATTTATTTTAGATGCTCCCTTGGTTCCAAGCGCTGTAACATTCGGGTTTATACATAACAAGGTCAAACAAGTTACAAAGGTGGAAAAATTAATAACTAACAACTGTACAGAATGAAGAGGTCCCTGCCCCAGGTGGCAGTACACTCTAAAAGGGAAGGTGGGAAGAGACAGAAGGAGAGGGAATACAAGATTTGGAGTGGTGTATTAGTAGCAAGGCGATTGTATGTTATAGGCAATCCAGATGAGATGGTTTTTCCAGGTTGCTTTAAGGCAAGTGAGAGAGGGGGAGAGTCTGAGTGTTGGGCATGACTTCCAGAGTATGGGGTGAAGCCAACGGGAGACATCTTGGGGTGGTTAAGTAGGAGCTTACCGAGAGGAGAGCAAGAAAAAGGAGCTGAGATTGTGTGAGTGAGGTATCTAGAGAAAAAGACAGAGATGAATGGAGGGAAGTTATGGAGAGCCTTGTAGTCAAGGTTACTAGCTGAACTCATTCGCATATGGAATTAACCCAATTAGAAAGTCATAAAGAGGCATTGGATATGTCACGACCAGAGGAGTTGCAGTGGCCCTAACTGCCACCCGCCCACTGTCCCTGCCTCGTTGGCGTGCTGCCCATAGCGGCGAGACCCCAACTGAACGAAACAGGCCCCTACGTTTCTAAGTGCAGGCCGTCAGGGAAACTCAAATCCAACAGTCTGGGCCAGTCCACAGTACGTAACGTATAAGCCAAGAGAAATTTTAAGCCAAAAGAGATAGTCAAATAGCAAGCTGGGACCAAACATACGTCGGGAGCGCAGTACAACGTCGAAAAGGCAAAGGCGCGGTCCAAGAATCGAGCCGAGGGATCCGAAGATCAGGAGAGCAAAAACCAACAGGAAACACAGGTGATAGCAAGGGAAACCTTTCTCATCAAAGTATGAGTAGAAGTGAGGGAGTTTAAAATGAGGAACCCCACGCCGCCCCAGCAGACGATTGGTGGCGGCCTCCGTCCCTCCTATTTGGCAGTGCGACACACCCACTGACTTGATAGGAGCAGGGCTTCCCTATCAAAGCCATCAGTCCCGGCCTCTTTCCCAGGGTGTGTGCCGCCCGGCAAGAGGAATTAACCCCCGCCGAGCCTTCAGCTGTCACGCCGAAAAGAAACGATCGCTGTGACAGTGATGCCGCATACATTCTTTCTTGCTTCAGACTATTGCATGAACTATACTATATTGGAGTTGAGCACCACCATTCTCGGAAGGAATGTGTAGTGAGCTGATCCAATGCATTTAAGTTGGAAAGCGCTGTGGATCCTGGGGATCGGTGCCGCCTAATTTATTTCTAAATTGTTGATACTAAAATAGTTTAAGATGAAAGTGTACTGCTGACATGTTTCGGCAAGACTGCCCTTAGTCTTAGGCTATGTCTACACAACAGTGATTTACTGTTGGATTTTTAAGCAGATTCTTTATCTAGAATCTGCAAAAATCTGACCGTAATCTATCCCTATAGACTTCAATAGAAAATCCGAGCTGTAGTCTACACAGCTCATATTTTCTGAGGTCAAATTTTAAATCCGAAAACTGGGTCCCAAAACTTAGAAGATGTTCTATAATCCACCATATTGCACTTGAAAATGTCGGATTATAGTGCTGTTCAATTGAATGTGACATCCGAAAATCGGGACAAAAAAACGAAAACTGGCTGCAAAATACTGGTCAGATTCTGATTAGAATCTGATGATTATTTTGTCCTCTGCCGTGTGGATGTAGCCTTAGTTATATGATGAAGTGCAGTCTTCAACCCGTTAGAGTACGCTCTCACAGTAAATTATTTTTAACCTGTGATTAACCCCTTAAGGACCCGGCTGTTTTTTTTGGTGACACTTCTTGTATCCATCCTCCCTTTTGAAAGCCATAACTTCTTTATTTTTCCACCTACATAGAATATATAGGGCTTTTATTTTGCGACATGATGAATTTCTAATGGTGTTATTCACTCATACTATAGAATATACTGGGAAACCGCAAAAAAATTCCAATTGGGACAAAAGTGAAAAAATGTATTTTCGCCATTTTGCAGGGGTTTTGCTTTTTTACTGCGTTCAATCTTCCTGTAAATATAATGTTTATCTGTATTCTTTCAGTTTGTACGCAACCGCAATAACCAAACATGAAGTTTCCATTATTGTTTTGGTACCCGTAAAAAAATTCCAAACATTCTATTTTTGAAATTTGCTCCACGCGCCATTTATGGTGCACCAATAACTTTTTTGTACAACAGCTACGGACGTCAGTGAGGGCATTTTTGAGCTAAGAGTACATAATTATCGCTATCAGTATTGGAATGCAAGGGCCTTTTTTTGATCATTTTATTCCATTTATTGAGTTATGTAAAATACCAAAAAACGCAAATTTTGCGTTGGAATAATTTTCTTCAAACGGGGTGTTCAGCCGTATGGATAAATGGATGTTGTATTTTTATAGATCTCGACATTTAATCGGACGCGCGAAAAATACAAATGTGTAAACTATTTTATTATTTTAATGATTTTATTTGTAAATGGTTAAAGGGGGGTGATATGAACTTTTTAATACTTTTTTTTATTTTTGTACTTTAAAACTTATAATTATTTTTATTAATTTTACTGTAACAATGAGGCCCACCTGTGTACTTGACCACTAGTGGCGCGACTGTTAATAACACCAAATTGCATTGCATAGGAGCAATGCCATTAGGGTGTACAAAGATGGCGGTTTCCCCACTTCCTGTCTGCGGACGGAATTGAGGCAAACCAGCCCAGGGTAAGTGACGGGAACCTTTCGCCAAGGCTCCCCACCCACAAATGCCCGCTGATCGATACGCGCAGCATAGCGTGCCTTAGCCGATCACCGCACCGATCGGTGCTCTGCACGATACGGCGAAAATCAGACGCCGCCCATCTTTGCCGCGGCGCCTGAGTAGGGTAAAAACAGCGCCAGCGTGCGGCGCCACCCGCAGCGCTGTTATCTCTCCATACTGCCGGGTGTTAGCTGCGATTTGCCGCTAACACCCCCGGGCTGTGCGGGGGGGTCGCGGCGCATCCCCTCTGCCAAAGCCCCATAGCGGCCCTTGACGTACTAGAAAACGTCCACAGTCTTTAAGGGGTTTAAATATAGAAAAAGATTTTACACTGTTTCCAGCCTGTTCTACGCTTCAGAGATTTGATAATATCTGAATGGCCCTTGTGAGTTGCGCAGAACAAATGGCGATAATAAAACCTGTGCTTCTTTCAAGGGAGACCTGTCACATAGATGTATGCCCCCATCCCTACGTCTGAGGCGAATACAAGCTAGTGTCAGACCTGCTGTTTTTCCAAGCGCTGTGTCCCCTTATTCTATAAGGTGCAGGAGTTTATAGTAGCATTTAATGCTCTAATGTGGCATTTTCAGTCAAAAAAAGCCAGTTAATTCAAGCAGTGTTAGCCCCGCCCACCCAATGTTACCCCCGCTCACCTGACCGTTAGGGTATGTTTACATGGCTTAAATTGCTACATATTTCACCATGTATTGCGCTTTATACGTGGCAAAATGCACGCCTAATCGCTACCCACTGTATACGAGCATAATCTCGGTCTCCCCACGCTTACAGACGATCGTATTGTACGCGCGGGGGGAGAACTGGCATGTCAATTGTTTGCAGTGCTTACTCGCTGCTGGCAATGCATGTCAATGGAACCGCCCCCAGCCGGCCCCCGCCCCCTGAAATGGAATAGGTGCTGATCAGCGCTGTTCCAAAACACCCGGCTTATTTGGCGCGCGATATAGCGCCGCAATAAGCCGTGAAAACATAACCGTTATTCACATGTTTTTTTTCTACCTACTCAAACTAATAAGGTTAAATATAGTTGTGAGGTGGGCAAGCTAGCCCCTCATGTGGTGCGGGTTCTGATTTAAAAGCGCCTCTTTCATGAATAAGCTGGACGCTTTTTCTGGCCAGCAAACTGCCAGATTTTAGCAGTAAATACTCTAAACTGCTGAAAAAATCTTACAGATATAAGGGACACAGAGCTGAAACAGCATGTCTGTCATTAGCAGTGTACTGTCCTCAGCAAGGGTGCAATAATCTATGTGCCAGGTTCTTTTAAACTTTCTTTTAATCCAATATATATGATAATTAAATAATATATATCTATATAATAAATATATAATATAATAATAAATATAATATATATATATATTTCATCAGGACACCCTCATATCGCACATTTCCGGCTCCATTACCAAAATATTCTATTTCCAATTCATGCTTCATACCTCCTCTGATACGTAAATATTCCATTGTGCTTATCATGTCTTGATTTTTTTTTTTCCTCTGTACATTGAATTCACCATTGACTTCAAGTAGATGAAATGCTCCATGAACATCCGGCAAAGTTCAACTTCATTGACTCCCATGTTCATGGGTAACATCCCTTCCCAGTTACTGTCCACCTGACGAAATGAACGCCACATGGTCTATCAACACCTTCATCTGAATTTTTTAACAGAGTAGGTGTATTGTTATATGTTCATTTCTTCCTCTTACTTCATGTTTCAGTTCTGTTTCTGTTGAACTAAACTGTGATTCCAGGTTGATTTCTTTTCCAGAACTCATTATTGTCCATCGTCTTAATAATTTCTTGGCAGTGGCATTCCTTGCGGTGCTAATAACTGGTCTTTGTACATGTCTATAGCTTTCTGATGTGTGGTTGCTGTATTGCTGTGTATTATATTCAGTGTTCTTACAGTTAGTTTTCTTTTAATTACGTTTTTCGGCAGATTTCTCTGTTCTACCACCTTAGTGTGTACATTCTCCTTGTCAAAATGACAAACTCTATGTCTACCAGGTTCTGCAACAGGACTTACAATCAATTCTAAAGATGATGTCTTCTTCTGCCCAGTAAATACTTTGTTTACGTCCTGCTCTTCTTTTGCAGCCCATTTTACTGAAGCTTTTTTTCCATGTGAAAATGAATGTGAATGTTTCTGCATCCCAATATGCTTCTCCTGTTGGGGTACAGACCAAGAACAACTAAAAGTCAGTCCATTATTCTTATGATGCAAAATTCTTTGATCTTCAGTCTTATTCTCCTCATCCTCAGTACAGTCTGGCTTTGTCTTCTCATCATTGTTAAGAAGACATGAACCTTTATTAAAGTTTTTTGTTGCCTGTTTTTGTCCATTGGGTACTTCTGCTTCCAATGTCCTCCAAGCAACAGTTGAGTTTCTCTTACTAGTGCACGGGACTGACCATGTCTTAGATAATACCCTGGTTGAAGAACTAAGATTTTCATTACTTCTCCAACTCTGAGGAGCAGATGTTAGAGAGCTAAACAAGTCCAAGGCTTTGGAGATGTTATGTGGTTGATTTACAGGAGTAATGACCTTGGGTTGATTTTCTGGGACTAATCTTGGAGACGGTTGAAGACTTATATTAGCTTTCTCTTCAAAATCTTCATTAGCAATGCAAAGAGTGGCTGTACCTGTATCAATATCTTGCATATTAAGTAAGTCAATGACCTTAGTACTGTCCTTCTTTTCTCCTAATACTCCAGAAGATTGACATAATCCTAATTCAGCATTTCGTATGTTAAATGGAACGTCCATTGGAGGAAGCTGCTGCCTTTTGAAATGTTCTCTATTTTTCGTTTCAAGGTGCTCATTGTCAATCTTCCATTTAACAGATGCTCTGACTTCTTTTGAAAATGAAGGAGCAGAACGTCTACGCATCTCTTTTAAGAAACTTGTTCTTTTTTGTACTCTCAAGGATGACTTTTTGTCTGTGTTTTTAATAGAATTTTTCTCTGGGGTGACTTGTAGCACATTTTCTGCTTGTTCGGGAGATTGAGTGTTTCTTAGAATAATTTCTTGACTTTGGACATTGCTTGGAACATCATTCTGAAAATGAAATGAAAATATTTTAGAAAAAAATTACCTTTTAATTTAATCTTGGACATCACGAAAACAGAAATTGGTTAAGTTTCAATGCATTGCAAATAAGAACAAGTTCCAACAATCAATAAATAGCACAGAGCATTTACCAAAATCCATGTCCACTATATGTTTGTTTTCATGTGTTGTACAAGTATATGGGAACTAGAGTATGTTCGCATCGACGTAATAGACCTGCAGAATACCCCTGAAGTACAGCCCAACAATAATGGAAAATTCAAGAAACTCTCTATGATCAAAACAACGTACATATAGGTGGGATAAAGAAGTGACCTGTCACTTCTTGCCGCGCCTACGCGACAGGGAGAACGGGGTTGATTGGGGACGGCACAGAGCGCTTTAGAAGTACACCCTGGCCAACAGGTCCTGCTAAAGCAGCAAGTATGATACCAAACACAAGACACCGTAGTGTCAATCAGCTCACCCGGCTTCAATGAGTCCACTTAGCAGCATCATGGTCGGGGCAGAGCAAATTGCCAATGAGATCCAGAGAAGATACAACAGCTTTCAGCCAATGGTAATTCCATTTAAAATATCATGTCTTTATTTAGAATCCATTTAAAAGCTTCATAGCAGCATGATGCATGGCATAGTGCAAGTCAGTGTTTGTGCTAATGCTCAAAGCCACCATGACTGACGTGTTTCTGAAGATACACATCCTTACTCATAGTCTAAAGCAGCAAGAGTATAGTGGCGCGCACAGTACGTGCTGCTATATGCCTGCAATAAGCCATGTGAATGAACCTTCCATACTTGAACCTCCTATTATTTTAATTTTAAGGGATAAATGTTGATCAAAGAAAGTGTAATCCTACCACCAGATCACAGTCCTTCACACTCCCATCTTCTTCTTCTGTAATATCTGCCAAAACCTCAGCCACCAATTCTCTTAGTGGAGTATTATCAATATCCTTGGACATAAAGGAGTGCTAGATAAAAAAAAGATATGCAGATATTAAAGAAATTACATGACTATAATTTGTTTTTAAATTAAGCTGTCTCATGTCACCTATCCTTTTCCATTCTTTTTACCATTACTAACCTCAAGAAGCTCATTCGTTGAGGATCGTTCTTGGGGATTCCTTTGTAAACACTTATTTAGAAAGTCTTTAAAGTCTTGAGACCTAATTAGGATATTTAACAAAAACAAGACATATTGGGTGGCCACATGTATGAAATGGTTTTGATCTAAAACTCACTTTTTTCCCCTGGGCAAAACCGTTTCATACATGTGGCCCATTGTTTTTAATGCAGTTGACAAAGATTAGATGTATAATATATTCATGCTAAATATGATGGAATATTCAATGAATAAATAGGTAGGTATCTTCATATTAACCCATATAACGATCAGAATTTCAGAAAAGCTGACTTACCACAACTGCTGATACTTTAGATGTGGTGGCTGAGACTTGAGGATCTTGAGCAAGACACGAGTGGGATTCATTTCATGGTGTGGAGGCTGAGTTTCAGCCAGCTCAATAAGAGTAATACCTAGAGACCAGACATCAGCCTTGTAGTCATATGGGGCGTCTTTGTAGGTTTCACACATTACGACTTCAGGGGCCATCCTAGAAGTGTCCAAGAAGAAATTGTTTAGTAAATTGGAAGAAGGAAAATTTTAAAATCTACTTGAACCAGATATTTTATAGAATCAGTTGCATTTTGTTCTTGATAGTGTGACTTTTACTTTCGGCTTATGGACATAAATGAGCCAGCAGAGCTTATCTGTCATTTTCATAATTAATATTAATAAGATGACATGACTTTCTTACCAGTAAGGAGTTCCGATAAATGAGCTCCGACGCTGGAGGGTCTGACTGTTCACCGCAGACACACCGAAATCCGCTGAAAAAGGATAGAGTAGTAATACATATATAGCCAATTTTTAAGACATCAAAAAAGAATAGAAAATGAGAAAATAGGACTAGAAAATATTTTATTCTGTTTGATCCGGTGACTGCTGATAAACTTTTCTTACTTCCTAATAATTACAATGCAGCACAAACAGTAGACACCAACAACAGGCCCAAAGATTTTGTCCAAACCCAGGAACAATCAGACCCCCGTGGGTGGCACAAAGCGGTCCTCCAGTGAAAAATTTTTTTACTTAATAACTTTAATTGCCGATTAAGGGGTTCGCCCCAAATCGCGTCGGAGTATTTCTGCCCCTATGCTGTTGGCCCATTCTTTTTTTTAATGGAATTCTAATAAAGGGCTTTTACCTTTTCTTTGGCCCATTGTTTTTGAGACAGTGGATCATCTTCTCTTTTGCATTCCTTAAAAACAAAACTCCCTACCGAAAGTTTTTTTTCTCCTAATTCTGGTAGTGTGGGTTATAGACTTCAATAAAAGTTTTCTCTCCCCCGTCCGCTTTTTTCTCTATATTCAGGCAGCCCCCAGCCCAGGCTTGTCAAATGTTAAATAAAATTTCCCCAAAAACCACCGGACTGTTGGCCCACTACACACCGCACCCAGGGTAAGACGCCCGAGCCTTGGCCACCACCTAGACTGTTTTTTCCAGCGTGTTAAGGTGTGCTGAGGGCGGTGGAGAAAGTCAAAGTACCTGCGATTTTCCATCAAATTCATGCCAGGACTTTTCACAGCCCTTCCTGCCCAAAAAAAATTTTTCACCTCCCTCATCCCCACACTACAAAACAACCCAAAACCCCCTTTTGACCCTTCCCTCCTCCTAAGGCCAAAAAGCTCAGGCCCCCGGTCAATGCCTCTGTGTGAAGACGGCCATATTTAAAGACAAAATTGAAAAATTCCGGCAAAAAATCACATCCATCCCAATAATCCATCCTGTCCCTCCCGCCGTCCTTTTTTCTCGCAGCCCTTGACCGACGAAGAGGAAGAGTGTCCGGGGTTTCCCCTGTCTGCTCGTCCCCCTGCTCTATGCCCAAAATTCCATCCCACCTTCCAAGTCTTATTTTTTCCAGTGTCCCCCTTACCTTACTGTATCTGTAAAATTTCTTCCAGGGGGAATTTTAAATTTTCCTTCAAAAGAATATAACCCCTTTTCCCTTTAAAAAAAGGTATTGGAGGGTCCTTTTTGTTAGTACCGCAGTTTGGGAAATGCCCTTTTCTCTAAATGGAAGCCTTTTACGACCCCCCTACCCGCTATCTCTTCTAAATCTTTCTTAAACCCGCTGCAATCAGGTTTCCGCACCTACACCCCACGGAAACGCTTAGTTAAATTTCTAAAAGACCTCCTAACAGCAAAAATCTCCCCGGGTAACTACTCTTGCTGCTTTTTGGTATCTCTGCAGCGTTTGAACTGTGGATAGCCCATTGGCCTCGGGGACACCGCTCTCGCTTGGTTTCGCCCTACCTCTCTGAGTATTCAGTGTTCTTTTTCTGGTTCGCCCTTCCTCCCCTCTTCCTCTTGCTTTTGGGGGTTCCCTGGGTCGTTCTAGGTCCTTCCCCCTTTTTATTGTACAAGCCCCAATTGGAAAAAAACCATCAGTAGTTTGGTTTCCCGTCTCTTATGGGATGCACCCAATTATCCCCTCCTCCGTGACTCACTCCAGCCTTGCTCAAAACACCGTGATGTCTGCCCGCTGTTTGAATCATGTCCTTTCCATTGAAACTAAACCTACTAAGACTGAACTTCTTTTTTTCCCCCCTTCTACAAACCCAACCCCCCCCTGCTATTTCTTTTTTTGTATTGGGTACCACCATTTTCCTAGGCGAGGCCGGTGTCTAGGGGTTTTTTTTTGTTTGATCTGACCTTCTCCCCTTACCCAAAATCCCTTGCCCCCCCTATGTCCCCTGCCCTAAAGAATATCTCCAAAAACCCTTTCCCATTTCTACTTGGGAAACGACTAAAACTCTCTTTATGCTCTTATTCTTTCCGTCTGGACTATGAAACTCCTTGTTATGGTTTTCCCTCTCTGAAAAACTCCCCCCTCCCATCTGCCCGGAATGCGCGCCAGGCTTGTCTTTTCTCCAGCCGTTATACAAAATGCTCAAAATTGTCGCCTGCATGGGTTGCCCTTCAGTACAGGTACAGTTAAATCGCATTTCTCACCCTTAAGCTTCCACGGTGCCTCCCTACAATTCCTCCTCTCTCTGTCTAAAAAACCCCTACCCGTGCTCCCCCGCTCTGAGTGATAAGACTCATTCCTCAATCATCCGAACTCCCATGCCCCAAAAAAGGATTTCACACATGCGGCACCAATTCTCTGGATATGCTACCGCGGGCGATCAGGCACATTCACACCCCCCGTTTTAAGGGGGGCCCCTGAAAAACATCTTTTTGGTTGGCCCCCCAGACCCCCTAATGTTCAAACATTGTCACCCCCTCCCTTTGGGGCACTCACAGGAACTTTCTGTATATGTTGTAAGTCTGGGTGGCGGGTTCTCCATTTTTCGTAAACCACCCCCTTTTTTTGAAACGGGCCCGGCCATTTAAACTTGGATTTCTTACCGATGTTTACCTAACCATTAGATTGAAAGCTTCCCCCGAGAGGGCCTCACACCTTGTGTTCATTTGTAAGTCTTTTATGTGAAATGATGTTTTTTCCCCTTAAAATTTGTAAAGTGTGGGAAAATATGTTGGCGCTATAAAAATAAAGTTATTATTTTTATTATTATAGTCCCAGTTAAAACGTTCCGCTTAATCTGCCCCTATTTAAAAAATGGAACTTTAGGGCATGCTGGGCCCCGGTTCCTGTTTACGCAAATATAGTGTGGAATAAAAGTTTGCATGCCACAGAATCACATGAGGTGAAAATGAGGGGAAATCTTCTTAAAGGGGCACAAAAGAAAACAAATTAAAAAAACCCCTTCCCTGCATGAAAAATAAAAAAAAAAAAAAAAAAAAACACCTTTTTTTGTGGGGGGGAATTTAAAAAAATATTTTCCCGTTCGACTTAAATACAAATTCCACTAAAGCAGCCTTACGTTTGTAACCTGGGGACTGCCTGTATCAATCAAGTCAAGTTCCTTATTATGACCTTTTTATGTTGATGTGGTGTGGTAGCTTGAAGAAAGTACGTGCCTGAGTGGGTTTGGGTTTGGTATAAAAGGTGTGGGATAAACAGCACTCCTATGCCTTGTTGTTGTGATAGGTAAAAGGGGCAATTTATCAGAGCTGGAAAATGAATTATTATTGTTTTTTAGGGCAAGGGTGGCAGAATTTCTGAAACCACAGTTTGTGAACTGTTCACATGCTGCTGTGGAGAAAGTGTATAGCCAGTGGACAAATGGCACCATTACGAATAATTAACATAAGAAACTGAGAGCACTGTGCCTTTTATGTAGGGTCTGTACAAAAGGTGGTAAGGCAGCTAACATATTACAATGAATTGCTCACTGCCAAAATACATCAAGGGGCTACCAGATGTGTCTAAAACAACAGTTCAACGAACCCTACTGTGTATGTGGATCTGAAGCAGATGTATGGTCACTGCCTTCTGTTAACCCGGGTTTCATCGGGAAAAGGCTTGAAGAGCAAACACCCCCGCAGCCCTTTCGGAAGAACACAATTTTTTGATGGCAGGGTTATGGTTCATGGGGTTTTGGGCCCCTATCCCCTATGGAAGGCTTCTAAATTTATTTGGGTATGTCCCTCCTTTGGGAAAACACATACCCCAAATGCTAATTGTCTTCCCGGGTGGATGGGGTTTCCAACAAGGGTTGCGATATGTCACAGACTATAAAAACCTGACATTGGTTTCAAGAGCAAACCAAGACTCAAGTACTATTTGGCCCCCAATGTGCCGCTTAAACCCCTTGGCATGTGTGGGGCGACTTTTTTGTATATTCGCTCTATGGTCCTCCTA